>BKZX01028533.1:0-10000 GCA_014362285.1 Fagus crenata
AAATTACAAGCAATTACATAATTCATCCAAAACTTGGGTTAATTAATTAACTAAGATTGGGAGTTGTATATATGAGTGATTATTTAGTAGTTCAGGACTACAAATAAATGTGTAGTTCCTCTCTCACATGAATGATGAGTCCCACCACATAAATGTGAGTTTCACTAATTAAAGTTATGGTAGGACCCACCATTCATGTGAGAGGAGGACTACACATTTATTTGTAGTCGTGGACTACCAAATAATTTTCCAGTATATAGTTAGATGACATTAACTTACATGTAAAAGAAGAGTTAAAATCGACCATTTAAATATCTAAACTTTAATTATCGAAAGATAACGATGTGTATAGTTAAATAACTGTCCCATACCAAAAAGAGGCATAGTTAGTGTAGAGGCCCATTTTTTCAGTCCACGGTAGACCGAGTCCAATATCTTAGTGATCTACCAGGGGTCCGAAGCCCAACAAGCCCAGTGATCCACGGTAGACAACATATGAAGAGAAATAGCCCAAAAAGCCATCCACCAGGTCCAAGTACCAAAGAAGTTGACAAAAGCCCAGCCCATTACTCCCCAAATTCAAGTCTGCTGCACAAGAAGGATCCTGAAATAATTCGAAAAAGAGAGGGAAAATGGCTCTCATAAGCATCATTTTTTCCCTCCTCTCCTGGCGCGGTGCTCGAGGCATTGAAGGGGGACATTTCCAAGGCAAAATCAGATTTCCAAAGGCACCATAATCATGACAAAAGGTTGGTTTTCTTCATTAACCAACAAATAAGCACCACAGTTCCAGAAAAAAATGGTCCACGGTAACATCAGCCAGAGCCCAGAAAAGAGGAAGGGGGCTAGTCCTCCACACCACCCAGTGGTCCACGGCGAATTACCCAGCGGTCCACAGCAAACTCAGTCACAAAAACGATCTGCGGCGGCGCCAGCTGTGGCAGGTGACGAAGAAGATGACGAAGAAGATGAGGCAATGGCTGAAAAGACCAAGAGATCAACCATGGCCGCCCAAATCAGTACCAGCTGAAGTGAGTAATGATGAAAGGCAAGCTGGTCATTCCCTTTGTCCACTGGTCGCAGTGGACTTCGTCACAGAATGATCTGCGGGATCATCAACTGAAACAAAAGCAACAATCAAAGGCTGAAAAGACTTGAGAAGTCTGCCATGGCCACCAAGGCTACCACCACTCAAGGGCAACGACCACCACAACCCAACACTCCGGTGGTCCTTGCTCCTCCATATCATGGAACTTAGGAAGAAAGGTTTGGAGGTAGGGGAATCAATTTACTCGAGTTTTATTTGATCTGCCACAACAGAAAAGGTATCAATCTGCTGGGGAATGATACCAAAAATGGTAAGATCAAATCTAATTAATGCAAAATGTATGTGAGTCAAGTCATCTTAATCACTTCAGACCATTACCGAGCATTAAATGCTCGTCACTTCCTTCCTCATAAATGGCCTGAAATCCGCTGTTCACCACAGATCAAATCAGATCTGCGGTGGATGAAAACCATCAGCTCAGTCCCAAAAATTAAACTTTATCAAATCTCATCCCCTTTATTTCTTGGTTAAGCAAAGATTCTCATGATGAGGAGGATAACAAATAAAACCATTAGATACAAACACCATTATAAATAGGGGTGAGAAGAAGGAATAATGGGTTGGTTGGCTGTTTAGAAAACTCTCAGACTGAAATTTATCCTCCATAATAGCTGACTTCAAAAGCTCAAAGGAGGCAGATAACCAACAAGAGTCCACGGGATACTTTCCGTAGGTCCACGATGGACTAAAAGCACTTTTAGTCTGCCACAACAAAAAACTTACATCAAACACTTAACCCAACTCTATAGTACTGACTTATGTACGTTTTGCATAGTAAATGATTCTCTTCCTACTCCCAAATCTCCTAAGTTCTATGATTATTATGTTTCTTTGATCTGCTCCTCCTTTTTTGCAAGTCAAAGAGGAAGTCAAGTGTATTATGCCGAGTTTCTTGATCCACGGCACTGATCCTTGATTTCTACTACTTGTCATGTATATTGTGTTTTCTGTCACTAAATGTGCAAGTTTGTAATATATTTTCCCATGTGTTGTTATCACAATGTTATGATTGTTGAATGTTTTGGTGGAACTATTATTAGCTTATTTTGATCTGCAGCATTGGTTTTATTAGTCCACCGTAACCTCCTACGTGAGTATTGCCGTCCTGGTGGATTAAAGAATACTAGAGGGAGTGCACCATCAGCCATCAAGTGGTCTACCACACTTGGTGTAGAGTTTTGGGCTCAACACCCCCCACACACAAATTTGGCTAGTGTCTAGCCTTCTCGTGGATTGATACGCGGCCCATTCGTGCAAAAATTTTGTGCATCCACATTTTGGCGACTCCACTGGGGAGTTGAGTTGCAAATCTTCCCTCGTTTCATCACTTTGAAGTTGATCGACAGTACTTGGGGGCTACAACCATGCAGCCTAAAAAATCCACCAGACAGAACTCAATGGCTAATTCTCATGTTGAAGTAGAATCTCAAGGCCACAGTCATGCCATGGGAGAGACACACGCCCAAGGTGGTGGACAGACACTCGGGGGAGAAAATCCCTTGGGTGGTGGACAAGCTCTCGGTGGCGGACAAGTCCTTGGTGGTGGAGAAATCCCTGTTGGTGGACCATAGGAAATGGCATTGATGTTTGAAATGATCAAAGGGATGCAGCAGAACCAAGTTGAACTAGCTGAATCCTTAAGACAGTTGAGAGAAGCCAACGACAACAAGGAGGACCACCAGAACAAGAATGACAACTACAACCATGAAGAAAGGGAGTCTCACAACAAAAATGACACACCGTTTGTCACCATGTCTGATGTGGCAGACTTACTCAAACAAGAAAGAGAAAGGCCCTCGAAGGAGCCTAGGCACTTTGTGAGGAGACCCCCTTATCCCATCGAGCTTTTGAAGGAGCCATACCCGGAGAAATATGGCATACCTGTTTTTGCATTGTTTGATAAGAGAAAAGGAAGCGTCATGGAACATATCAGCAAGTTCCTAGATTCCATGGGACCCTTTGCTGCACATGGTGATCTCTGTCTGCGGGAGTTCTCAAAATCTCTGGTGGACAAGGCATACACTTGGTACACGGTGCTACCTGCTGGATCCATTAGAACATGGGAAGACATGGTAGAGAGCTTCTGCAGCAAATACTTCCATGTTGAAGAAAAGATCACCCTGGTCCATTTGCATGGCACCAAGCAGCAGATTGGAGAAGACTTGGTGAAGTACATCCACCGCTTCCGAGTCGTGTCCTTGGATTGTCATGTGAAGTATCAAGAGGGAGAGCTAGTGGAGGTATGCATTGACAATATGCTACTCGAATTTCGTGCCCACTTGGAGAACTTGGACATCACACGGTTCGCCCCTCTACTCCAAAAGGCAAGAAAAACTACCATTTCAGTCAAGCCTCAAGTTGAAAAGAGCAAGGACAAGAAGAGCCTGCCGCAGACTCTCACTGTGTCCACTGCAACCGCACCTAGCGGTACCAAACGAAAGAATCCAACAGACAAGGTCTATGAGGAGCCGCCTCCGCTACCTTTCACGGCCGAAGAAATGATGGCCATTTTTGATAAGTGGGTCTAAGATCAAGTGATCAAGCTTCCAAAGATCAGCAAGCAACCCACTGTAGAAGAACAGAAAGATCCCAAGTATTGTCGCTACCATAGATACGTAAATCACCCCACGGTGGACTGCCGAACCCTCAGATGGGAGGTCAACC
This sequence comes from Fagus crenata, assembly GCA_014362285.1. Taxonomy (NCBI): domain Eukaryota; kingdom Viridiplantae; phylum Streptophyta; class Magnoliopsida; order Fagales; family Fagaceae; genus Fagus; species Fagus crenata. The sequence continues at coordinate 3,773 of BKZX01028533.1, forward strand.
GTAAAATCCAAAATGGTACTTTACAACTCTCAGAAGAACAACAGAGGGTCCACCAGACACCCTTTCCTAACTACAACAAGGGTAAGGGCAAGGCTGTAGTATCAGTAGTGATCCACGGGAACGTGAGTGATATGGAGACAGAGGAGTCTGCCGCAGCAAGTTCCTCTCTGGTACCAGCAGCTGTTAGGACTCTACAAAAGAGTCCAAAGTTCAAGTCATTATTCAACCAGCTGGGATTTGGACCTAAGGCAAGAAATGCAACAACAGAAGCACTTATCACAATAGCGGCAGAATCAGGAGCTACTTGCTTCACGGTAGAAGCTCATATCAGCCGTGCTTTCTTGGAAACCACAAATGCCATAACCTTCACAGATGAAGACATGGAGGTTCAATATCTGGACCATAGACACCCACTCTACCTGTCTGCGGTAGTGAAAGATGTCCAGGTTAGATGCGCTCTGGTGGACACTGGTTCGTGCCTAAACCTCATTCCATTGAGCACTCTCCAAGCTGTAAATGTGCCACAGCAGAAGATCCAAGGCTCTCCCATGGAAGTGATCGGGTTTGGAGGAGTGACTGAGTATACAATGGGGCACGTACAACTCGTCTTGAAGGTGAGGCCGATAGTGGTACTCATACAATTCCATGTGGTGAATGCGGAAACTCCTTACCATGTGCTCCTCGGTAGACCTTGGCTGCACAAACATAAATTGGTGTCATCCACCTACCATCAATGTGTCAAGGGGAGACTCAATGGCAAACCAATCCGCATAGCTGCAAATTCTTGTCCCTTCGATCAGACTGAAGCTCACTTCGTTGAAGCAGCCCTTTATGATGACTTAGCATCCACGGGAGAACCGTTCATTGTGAGACCATGTGGATCACCATTCCCAGCATAGGAAGATATTAAGGATGATCCTGAAGTTAATCTACGGGAGCTGCTTGAACGAAAGAAGAAAAGGAAGGAACGTGAAGTTGAACATGGGAGTCCACCACAATGCATGCGTGTCCAACTCCCCAATGGATGCATTGTCTATCACTTATGAAGGTGCGTGAGGCCTGATTGCTCACAGCAAGAGGGTCCCACACCTGAAGAGGGTGGTCTGCAGCCCTCATGCCACTTGATACAGCAGACTGAAAATTCTGGAAAAGTTGTGATGGACCAACTACAGTCTACAGCAATGAGCTCTGAAGAAGTTACGATAGACCATGCACAGTCTATGGTAATGAATTCCCAAGAAGTTGTGAGGGATCAGACAAAGTCCATGGCAATTAACTCTGAAGGACCTGCGGTGGATCAGGCGGAGTCCATGGCAGTGAATTCCAAAGAGGTTCCGGAGGATCAAATAAAGTCTACCGTAATGAGTCCTGGAGGATCTACGATGGACCATGCACGGTCTACGGTAGTGAATTCTGAAGAAAAGGATACGGTAGACCAGACAGAGCCTGTGACAATGAGAAGAGAGAGGTCCACCACGGTTGAACCAAACCTGACTTCAAAAGAAGAACTTGAGGTAATTAATTTAAGCAATGATCCTAATGTTAGCAAGCCTATATCAATTAGCAAGTCTTTGTCTGCCAAAGAAAGAAAACGCTTGATTGATCTGCTGCATGAGTATAAAGATGTGTTTGCTTGGAATTATGATGAGATGCTGGGAATAGATCCGGGGTTAGTGGCTCATTCTTTGAATGTGGAGCCTGGTACCAGACCTGTGGTGCAGCCCATGAGAACCTTCCATACGGAAGTGGAGGCACAAATTACACAAGAAGTGAAAAAATTACTTGCTGCTAGTTTCATCAAACCAATCCAGCATCCACGGTGGCTATCAAACATTGTGCCGGTCAAAAAAAAGAATGGGCAGATTAGGTGTTGCATTGATTTTCGAAATCTTAATAAAGCATGTCCAAAGGATGAGTTTCCTCTTCCGAATATGGACTTGTTGATCGATTCAGCGGCTGGCCATGCCATGTTTTCCTTCATGGACAGGTTTAGTGGCTACAACCAAATCTGTATGTCCACCAAGGATGCTGAAAAGACTGCTTTTCGCACACCAATTGGCAATTTTTATTACACCGTCATGCCTTTCGGTCTCAAAAACGCTGGTGCCACCTACCAAAGAACCATGACGGCCATGTTCCATGATATGATGCACAAAGAAATTGAAGATTAAGTGGATGACATAGTGGTGAAGTCCAAGAAAAGGGAAGATCATCTTGGAATCTTGAGGAAGGTGTTTGACAGATGCCAACTGTACAAACTCAAGATGAACCCCCTTAAATGTGCCTTTGGGGTGTCTGCTGGAAAGTTCCTGGGCTTCTTGGTCCACAACCGTGGAATTGATGTTGATCTAGCCAAGGCATCTGCCATAGCAACCATGAAGGCACCAACCTCTCACAAGGAATTGAAGAGCTTTTTAGGGAGATTGTCCTACATTAGGAGATTCATCCCTGGTTTGGCAGCAGTGACAGCCGTGTTCACACCCTTGATGAAGAAAGGAGTTCCTTTTGTTTGGTCCATGGTGTGCCAGCAAGCCTTTGAGAAGATCCAACTAATCATGACTAAGCTCCCCACCGTATGTGCTCCAGTCCCTAGCAGACCACTGCATTTGTACTTGGCTTCTAATAGTGAAGCAATTGGGGGCTTAGTGGCCCAAGAGGATAAAGATGGGACCAGGAAGCCAATCTACTATGTCAACCGTGCATTTAGAGATGCTGAGACAAGATACTCGGGGGCTGAACGGGCATGTTTAGCCTTAATATATGCATCACAGCAGCTACGACACTACTTCTTGGCCCACAAAATTCAGCTGATGACTAAATCCCATCCAATTAGGAGTCTACTGCACAGATCAGTCCTTTCTGGCAGACTGGCTCAATGGCTCTTGCAATTGTCTCAATATGAGATAATCACCGAAACGCCCACAGCAATCAAGAGCCAAGCCATAGCAGACCTCTTTGCACAATTCCCAGGGGAAGATAGCTCATCAATCTCGCATGAAGTACCTGGGGAAATAGGAGAAGCTCTGTTGGCAGATCTGGTGGACTCAACATGGACGCTGAAATTTGATGGCTCTTCAACATCTAACTCAAGTGGGGCTGGAATTGTGCTGATAAGAGAAGATGGAGAGACTATAGCTAAGTCTTTCAAGCTTGATTTCTCATGTTCCAACAACGCCTCAGAGTATGAAGCCTACATAACCAGGCTGGCCATCGCCCATGAAATGGGAATAAAGCATCTACGGGTGATTGGGGACTCCAACCTTATAATCTGCCAGACCAAAGGTGAGTTCTCCCTTAAAGAACCATCATTAGCACTGTATCGGGCCTTAGCTCAGAAATTAGAAGAAAAGTTTGACACTTTTGAAATCTCTCATGCCATGAGATGTGAGAACCGGTACGCCGATGCTCTTGCAACCTTGGGTTCCCAAGTTTCATTTGAAGGGTCAAAGGTAGATATCACAATTGATAAGAGGAGTATGCCTATCACTGATCTGCTAAGAGAGAAATTCAAAGAACAAAACCTTGATGCTGAAGATTGGCGGATGCCTATAAAAGCCAAGCTTATGTCACCTGAAGGTGTGGCAGACCTGAAAATGCTCAAAGATTATGTGTTGATTACTGGTGACCTCTACCGTAGACTGCCTGGAGGAGTCTTAGCAAGATGTGTAAACCTTCAAGAGGCAGCAAAGAAGTTAATAGAGGTCCACGAGAAGTGCTGTGAATTCAGAGACGGGGTAAGCCTCTACCGCAGACTCCAGCACCTAGGTTATTTCTGGCCTAGCATGAGTAAAGAGGCAACCAGTCTACAGGAACAGTGCTCATTTTGTCAGCACCAGCATGAATCCGATCAAATTTATGCGACATCGTTTCGAGTGATTGGCATATCCCTTTTCTCGAATATCTCATTGAGAATATTCTACCGCAGTCCAGCCAAGCAGTAATCAGACTCAAGAAGTTAGCCATAAGGTACTTTGTGGAAGGAGGCATATTGTTCTGAAAGGGGTTCCACGGTGACCCCTTAAGATGCCTCAGTCTAGCAGAATCTCAAACCGTGATGAAAGAAGCCCATTCCGAAGAGTGTGGAGAACATCAAGGCAAGAAAAGATTATACCAACTGCTGTTGACTCTTGGCTATTATTGGCCAATTATGAAGAAAGATACAGCAAACTTCGTGAAATCTTGTCACACTTGCCAACTTCAAGCTAATCTCATTCACACGCATCCGACTAGTCTGCAGAACATGGCAACACCATGGCCTTTTCACACTTGAGGGCTAGACCTCATTGGACCCATCAATCCATCTTCTGGTGGATACATCTGGATCTTAGTGGCCACCGAGTACTTTTCAAAGTGGGTTGAAGCCATTCCCCTTCGCAAGGCAATTGGTGCAGTCGTGGCTAATTTCATCCACGAACACATTATCACAAGGTTTGGCATCCCTCACAAAATCATTAGTGACAATGGTACCCATTTTGTTAACAAGAATGTTAGAGAAGTTTTGGAGCATTATCGAATTAAGCACCACAGATCTATGCCCTATTACCCTCAAGGCAATGGATAAGCGGAGGCAACTAATCGCATGTTGTTGCGTACTTTGAGTAAAATGGTTTTTGACTACGGAAAAGGCTAGAGTTCTCATCTAGCAGACACATTATGGGCCTACCGTGGATCAACCAAAACAGCAACAGGCTTCACCCCATTTTCCCTAGTCTACGGCACCGATGCTATTTCCCCCACAGAATTATTAGTGCCTAGCCTAAGGATTTTGCATGGGATGGACCTGAAAGCTGATGCTGATATTTGTGCTGAAGCAAGAGTGGCAGACTTGGAAGGTTTGGAAGAAGCAAGAGAGCTGGCCCAAGTCCGTAGTTTACGGTACCACCAGAAGCTTACTGATGCTTATGAGAAAACTCTCCAGACTAGAATTTTTGCTAAGGGTCAAATGGTGTTGAGGACTGTGGATCACGTGAGAAGAGGTCTCCCCTCGCCGTCTAAATTTGCACCAAATTGGGAGGGGTCATACTTGATCCGCGAAGCATATGATAGTGGCTACTATAAACTATCCACCGCAGATGGCACGACCCTGGTGGATCCCATCAACGGAAAATGGCTGAAGCGTTATTACTCGTAAGACTACCACCTTTATTAGCTAAGTATTTTGAATCTTTTGTTTTTGGAACAATTTGAACCGTGTTGTATTATTAACAAATCATGACATGCAATGTCTATATTTTGCCAAGAAATCAAAGAATTACCACATGCTCAAGATCTTTCTTACAAAAAAGGCAAAAGATTAGATATATCATGATTGAATAAAGTATGAACATGAGCATTCAAAGAGACCAAAACCTGGTCATTTGTCCAAAAAAAGAGAGAAGAGACCAAAACCTGGTCATTTGTCCAAAAAAAAAAAAAAGAGAAGAGACCAAAACTTGGTCATTTGTCCAAAAGAAAGGCCAAAACTTGGCCACCACAAAACATAAATACAAATGTCTGAAAACAAGACTAGAACATAGTTACAACAAAAGGGTAAGCATGAGAACTACAAAGGTCAATCGAGAAGGCTGTCAAGGAATGATCCACCGCGTTCAAGCCTGGGAACCATCCTCCCCATGGACATCATTTCATCCTGATAGGCAGTCAGCTCAGCCAAGGAGTCTTGTAGAAGGGCAATCTGATGCTGAAGTGCTTTTATCTCATCCGCGATCCTTTTACCGAACAAACATTGGGCCGTCTCCCGCAGACGCTCAATCATGAACCCCAAATCAAAGCCGACATCCATAAGGTCTTGAATCACACTCCTCCACGCAAGGATCTGAGTTTTGGTCACATCTTCAAGGCTAGATTCGCTCATGGCAGCCAACACACTACCAAGCAGTGATAACATAGGTCCACCAAGGCCAATGCTGAGCTTGAAGCCTTTAGTAAAATCACTGTGTCTCGCAAACAACTGTGACAAATAGGGCGAGCAATCGTTGGGAACCCAGAAATCTCCAAAGGGTACCAGAGGCCCATTGAAAGACCAAAAATACTGCTCGGGGTGAGGATTGGGTGCCTTCGCATCAAACTCCTTCAAAAAGTCAGTAACCTCACTGGACAAACTACCAACACCAATACTTGAACCAGCTTCAACAGTAGGCCTTGGCGGTGGACTAACAACAGTAACTTCACCGGTGACTCCTACTTCACCAATATCTTCCAACACATGTACGGTATCATCCATGCCTA
>BKZX01028533.1:15000-18400 GCA_014362285.1 Fagus crenata
AGCAAGATTAGCCCCATTAGTAGTTTGGATTAAATTTATTACGCTTTCATCTTCCTTTGGGCCAAGCTTGGAATGCCCTGTTTTAGAATCAGCTCAAATCTCTTAAATCAGCCCATTAAGTGCTTCTTTGATCTTCTTGGATCTTGCTCTAGTAATAGGCCCAACTGAAACATGCAATGGATCCTTTAATGGTGCTTGTTGATTCTCATCATGATGTCTTTGGAGTTTGAATATGTGGTAAAAAATTCATTTTTTTTTTTTCTTTTTATCTATTATTTTTTTGGGTTGATTTCTCTTTGGTTGTTAGAGATCTAGATTTGTGAAAAAAAATTGTGGCTAAACAATAGTTATATTTTACACTATTAATTTCCATTTGCTCTAATTGTAAAACATTTAAATACCAGCAACTTCATCGCAAGGATCGGTAAGGGGACAAATTTCTAAACTAAATGCAGAGATAGAAAATAGAAAACAAAATAGAGCAACTTACACTATTTAATACAGATTCTAGAGAACTAAGTAAAGAGTGGTGGGCCTTAGTTGGGTCAAAGCAAAGATAAATCCTCTGTTCTCTGTCCCCCTTCCCTCTCGTGAACACCTTTTTTCTGTAAAATGTGAGCTACCATGTCTTGCTCTCTAAGATCTTAATCTCCAGTAAGGGCTCTCACCTATAATTTGTTTTCCTCCTCGTTGACCTTTTTTTAACTTCTCACTATGGCCAACAACGGCCTGGTGGGGGAGCTCAAGGAGTCCCACATGAAGCATGTTGTTAACGCATCCAAGAGAGAGAAAAAAGAATAAGAAAATATCGTGTTAAGTTTTAACGCCACTTAGCTGAGTTAGTTAAGTAGCCACGTGGCTGGATTTTAGGCTCCAATTGTTTTGACGTAAAATATTCTCCACCGTAAAATGTTTGCAAATGCAAATGATTTTAGGGAAAATAATTGTTTTTCCTGTGTTTGATTGCATTTTGGAAAATAGTCTGAAAAATATTTTACAGTGTTTAGAGCAACGTAAAATGAAAAAAAAAAAAAAAAAAAATTCAGAAACCCATTGCAAAGTGCAAACCCACCACCGCAATCCACCGATAATCAACCGCAAACCACCATCACAGCAAACCCAGCAAACCCGCAAACCAGCAAACCCGCAAACCCACAAACCAAGCAAACCCGTAAAACCACCATCACAGCACGTCCGAGCTCGAGTCCCACCGCGCCGCCCTCAATCATGAGCTCATCATCAACTGCCTCGTCAGGTCTGGATCTGGGGCGGCTTCGATCGCAGAGCGCTCCGATCCGAGCTCGAGTCCCACTGCGTCGCCCTCAACCACAAGCCCCACCGCGCCGCCCTCAACCACAAGCCCCACCGCGCCGCCCTCAACCATGAGCTCACCGACCCATCACTAGCAACCCATCACCAAGATCTGGTTAAAAAAAAAAAAAACCTGAACCCAGATCTGCTCGTGCTTCAATGGGTTTTTTGTGCAAGAGATCTCGTGGGGTTGTTTGCTATGCAAGATCGGCACCGGCTCAGGGTTGCGAGAAGAGGTCGGCTTGGGGGCGCGAGAGAGAGACCGGCTCGAGGTGGGGGGGTTGTGCAAGGAGGGGGTGGCTGGGCAGAGAGCAGAGGCAGAGAAAGAGAAAAGAGAAAGGGAGCTTAGCAAGCAGCAAGCGTGTTTTTGGAAGGAAAATAGTTTACGGAAAAATTATCACCTTCTACATCCCTGATTTTTCCCTAAGACCTCAAAACCTAGTTTGGTATTTTCCCCTATGTATAATTCCTTTGGTTTTCTTCTCGTTACTGATAAGTATTGTAATTCCTTTGTTATCCTATTGATGATATTTTTCATATTTAATAGAATATCTTGAGTTTAACCGGTAATTAATGATTGAGACCTTTCTATGTTAGCCTTAAAATAAAGTTAAAAAAATAATAAATAATAAATAAATAAAATTGAACTTAATTGAATCATGTAGTACAATGTCTGTACTTTTTTTTTTTTTTTTTTTGATAACAACAATGTCTGTACTTCAATCTATGTACTACAAAAAAAAAATTGGAACGCTATAAATAAAACTCATGGAACCTCACTTCAATTATTATCAGTCCTCTTAATCAATGTTTTCCCGCTGTCTATGTATCCGAAGTTTCGGTAGATCCTCCTGATTTTGTTACACTAAATCCTAGCTTCATTCAGAAAGTTTTTATTTTTTGGATACTATACCCACGGATTTTCCTCTTCTAGAAAGCCAAAGAAAGAAAGAAAGAAAGCCAGTTACATGTGAAGATTCTGTTTGTAACTGCCAGCTTAGATGGACATATATCAAAAGGCAAAATTGAATTGAGATAGTGTCAATGTTCATTTTATTGGTAAGATTCTTTCTTTTAACAATTCTCTTCTCTAACACAAACACTCCCTCCTGTCCACTAAGGAGGATATTTTCTTGACTTTGACTATTCCTCACTATTGTGCCAAATACTAAGAATCAATTTCTCTTTTTCTTTCCCACAGAATTTCGTGTTGAAATTTAAAGCCGCTGTTTATGTTTGATCAAATTATTTGCTACAATACACTTGGCACTAAGCATTCAAGAGTCGGCAACTCTTACTTAATTAGGTTCACATGTCATTTTCAGCATTAGGATTTTTTAATTTTATTTTTTTAAACATTTGATATAGTGCTGTGTTTTTGGATTTTAGCCAAACCACTAATTAAGTGGGTGGAAGAACCCGGAATCTGCAAAGGCACGGGTGAAAGTTCTCTTATGTGGAGGCCTAGAGAATTCAACTTGCAAAGATGGAGATTCTTCCTTTGTTCCAATTGAACCTGTTTCTTGCAAAAATTAGAGAAAAAGACGGAATTAGTAGTTAGCCTCGGAAGGCGAGCCGGCTATAATAAAAGCCTATATGCTGAATAATTTTTCTCTTTATCTTAAATAAAATAAAATGTCTTATCATATATATATATATATATATATATAATTTTAAATTAATATTAATTTAAATAATAAAAATATCATATTATCAATCCACGTAATTAGTGGATAGCCACGCTTCCTTGTGTTGTGGATCTGGTCTTATATGGACATCCCTGTCCATAGCTTGCACTAGGAAGGATCTGGTCTTATATGGACATCCCTGTCCACTGCTTGCACTCCACAATTCCAATCAACACAAGTTACAGAAGGAAATATTAAGCTCTAGGATATTTTCATGGGTTGAAATCTTTATCTAAGACATGATCAGATGGTGATAGTTGACCCCAAAAAATATACTGGATAGCTTCTTATGAATGCCATTCTCGAAACAAAAAGAAACGAAGAAAAGCCGTGGCACGCGAATTTACTGTCACCACATGTCATAATTAAGTATATAACATCGAGGATATATATATATATAT
>BKZX01028533.1:18410-28464 GCA_014362285.1 Fagus crenata
TTAAGTATATAACATCGAGGATATATATATATATATTAAACATCCTTATCATACTTAAGTATATATGGAGTTAATTGAAGTTCTGCCTATTCTTTAAATTATCGTGTTTTCTTTGATTTGTTCATGGATGTTCACATGGTTGAATATGGAGTTAATTGACCCGTTTTTCATGCCATAACCTCCGCCATATTACCACGACATGCGGGATCAATCTTGAGATCTCATTTGCTTCACAGTAAGTCTAAACATTTCACAACATTTTTTTACGAGTTTCATTCTATAATATTCACACTCTTCTTGTAGGTATGATACCCACTCAATTGGTACCATCAAATGTAATATAAATACTATTATATGTGATATTGGTACTATCTCTATCTGTTTTTTTATGTATATTTAGTTTAAATAATAAATAAAAATTTAGGGTACTAAACAATGTAATGATAAGTATCATCATATGTGAGGTAGATACTATCATATTTGATATTGGTACTATCAATGTGAGATTTTATCTATTAAAAACACCGTATTCATGTGGGTATTGTAAAATTATCCTTCTACAATAATTATGGTAACTAGTGTACCATAAAAATAATGTAAAAATAATCACAAAAACAATGATGTTACGCTAACAAAAATCTGTCGACACTGTCAAAATGTACACTATATTTGCCAAGAAAGCTTCAACGCGGCAGAATTATTATCATTTAGCCCTTAATGATTAAAATCCTACAAGCCAAAGCATCCTCCTATCACCTCGAGGTGCAGTTAGTGGGAACTTTTTTTTTGCTAAAACAGTTAGTGGGAACTAATAAAGCTAAAATCATTTAATTGCTAAGATGTCCCACGAAGCTTCATTTTTCAAAAGAATATTGACTAAAAACAGATGGGGCTGCTTATTTTAAGGTAACGTGAAATTTGTGATTAGAAAAAGGTCTGAAATCGAATGTTTAAAAATAAATGAATAAATATAATGTGCTATTGTTTTCCCTTTTGTGGTCCAAGCAATTTGTGCAAAACAGCTCATTAGCCAAAATCAGAAGCTATATTTATATTGGATGATGACAAAGCACACTATGTACTCGTTTCTCTAACGCGTAATCTCAAGTTTTTTAAAAAATGATTATTTTTTGGCCATACGTGTTTGAAATTTTGATATAATTGTGTTGATGGCATTGTTGCAAAATTCTACTTGTGCACGTACCTTGGGCTATAAATACTTCTTAAGTCCGAGAAGAAGATCACAATTAAATCAAAGGCAGTCTCTTTGTTGTTTAGTGAGTTGAGTTGGAAAATGGGATCAAAGAAAATGAGTTCGATCTTATGGATTTTAGTATATATATTTCTTAACGGTATGCTTCTTTGCATTGCCTCAGGAAAGGTCCAATACTATGACTTCGTTGTAAGTTCGCTTTTTCCATTATGTATTAAAATTATATTTTTCAGTCGGGACATTGTTAGAAGCAAGTGTTTACTCCTCATATGGAAAGGTGGGTTGTAATCACAGTTGGGGTGGTTGGAATGTGATTCTCTCTATTTCAATTGAATTGAAATGATTAAGATTTTATTTCTTGAATTTATCGATATATAGATTGTTATATCATTTCAAATTTTAAATGATATGATAATTTAGATATTTTTATATTTATAATATTTAATGTGAACTATGAAATGAATTCATGAAGATTTTTTTTCGATATGGTATGGGTAATAATAAACATAAAAGATCACTAATCTGCTATATAGTGAAAGTCCTCTTTGTAATTATTTTTATTATTATTTTCTTTTGAGGGAAGTCCTTACGTTCTTGATTAGAAAGAGACCGAAGTTTTTATGGTTTTAATTTCAAGCACATTATGTGTTCCTATCTAGCAAGTAAATATCTGCGCTCTCATGCTCAAAATTTAAAACTATTATGTGACAATTAAAGGGTTTAAAATAGAGGTTTTTGGCTTGATATACATCGATATTTCTATGTCATATAGACTTTTATTTTGATTTTCTTCTTGGGATTTGTGATATATATTGGCAGCTGAAGGAGACAAATTTCACTAGGCTTTGCAGCACCAAAAGTATGTTAACTGTGAATGACAGTTTCCCTGGCCCAACCATTCGGGTTCACAAAGGCGATACTGTTTATGTTAATGTACATAATCGAGGGAAATATGGAGTCACTATCCACTGGTAATCTTTTTTCTCTCAATGTAATGTGGATGAGTTGGAGGCAAACTCCATTAAGTGTAACTATGGGAGAATAATGTTAGGGATATAATTTTGTGTTACAACTTGTTAAAGTGATAAGGTGTAATTAAAATAATATTACTTTCACATGAATTAGCACTCATTAGTAATTACAGACTTTCAATAGACTATCAACATTTATGAAAAAAAAAAAAAAAACGTGATTCTCTAATCTTATTTGCGATGGAAAGGACTTACTTTGATGGTTATCGGATCTGGTTTAAAGAGTCCTTTACCTTTCTGCTGAGACATGGAACATACAACGTCTTGGCCGACACAACTACCAAAAGCAGGATTTTTCCACTATTCCTTTATCTTTGTTCAAATTTGAATTATGACTTTTTGTTTGAATAATGGTAAACAACATTGTAAAAGTATAAACTTTAGAATTCTAACCCTTTTTCATGGACTAAAACCATTACTCTATGAAAATAAAAAATGGAAATATAAACTATATATATAATATAGTAAGGATACAAAAGTAGCTAATGTTAAAAGTTTTATAGCCTAATGACATTACTTGGTTTCCTTTACATGAAAAACTAAGTTTCAAATCTCCCTTACCACACTTGTAAAATATATATATATATATATATATATATATATATAAAATACATAAGTAATAGGGTGATAATTTTATTGGTGCATCACAATGTAATATTGACCCTCAAAAGGGGTTTAAGATACCTTAATTTGATAATGTTTCTTACCAAAATAAATAAATAAATATTGGTGTCTTAGTCTCATGTTAAAAAGAAATCTTCATAAAAGAGAAACCAAATAAAGAGAGCTTTTGTAATTACACAGGCATGGAGTCAAGCAACCAAGGAATCCATGGTCAGATGGACCAGAGAACATCACTCAGTGCCCTATTCCACCTAATACAAGCTTCACTCAGGAGATTATATTTTCCACGGAAGAAGGAACTCTTTGGTGGCATGCCCATAGTGATTGGACGCGTGCCACAGTACATGGTGCCATTATTATTTTACCTACTCCTGGAACCAATTATCCTTTTCTGAAGCCTTATGCAGAACAGACAATTGTTCTTGGTATGCAATTTAAAGAATTCATATATGTTTTTTTTTTTTTTGGTTATCAATACAAACAAATCGTACATATATTATAGTTTTAAAAAATAAAATAAAAATAGACAGTTACAACAACGGGGAAGGGGGATTTGAACCTCGATTCTTTATGTAAAGGATACCAGTAAATTTTATTGAACTATAAGACTTTTAGCTATGGCATACTATAATTTGTATAGAATAAAGTAGAACACTAAGAGTGAGACAAAATATTTTTATTCTTCTCACATAATATTGGGTGTCATTAATTAAATTCAGGATGGAATCCAATATTTATCTAAGATGAGGAAACATTTGTTTGGGAATATGAAATAAACTTCCACATTGATATATACAATATAGTGTAAAAATCTTAATCTTTGTGTTTTAATGTACTCGCAGGGGAGTGGTATAAAGGAGATGTGATGGCAATAATTGAAGAAGCCCTTTCAACAGGTGCTGATCCAAATATCTCAGATGCTTACACTATTAATGGCCAACCAGGAGATCTCTATAAATGCTCCAAAGGTATACCAAACTTAACATTCTTAACATTAATAAATCCTACATGAAAAGAGAAAAAGGCCCAAAATTGTTCATTAAATCAATTTGTCTAATTAAAAAAAAAAAAAAAATTAATGATCGTCATCATTATTATATGTTGCAGCAAAAACATACCGTCTACTAGTTAACTATGGAAAAACATATCTTCTTCGCATAATCAACGCGGTAATGAACGAAGAACAATTTTTTGGAATTGCGAAGCACAAACTCACAGTTGTTGGGAGCGACGCTGCATACATCAAGCCAATAACCACAAATTATATCATGATAACACCTGGACAAACAATGGACGTTTTGGTAACAGCTAATCAGTCTCCCAACCAGTATTACATTGTTTCAACACCTTTTGCTGACACCACTGCCCAGTATGACAACACAACCGCTACGGCAATTCTCCAGTATAGAGGAAACTACACTCGTTCATCATCTATTCCATTCCCTACGCTTCCTAGGTACAATGACACAGAAGCTGCTGCAAACTTCTCAAAGCGCTTAAGGAGCTTAGCAAACAAAGACCACCCGATCAAAGTGCCACTAAATATCACAAAAAAAATCTATATGACAGTTTCTGTGAATCAGATAAAGTGCCCTAATTCAAACTGTTCAGGTCCAGATGGTGATAGGTTAGCAGCAAGCTTGAATAATATAAGCTTTGTGACCCCCAAAATTGATGTACTCCAAGCATATTACAGGTAATTCCTTTCTCCCCACTTCTATTTAATACATGTTTACATTGAAGGAATATGGTATATTTTCGGATGAAGTGTAGTGATAAAGCCATCCAATTCAATTACGAGCAATGAAAATGGCGTAGGACAGAATATGCATTTTAATTTTAATTATTTAATATTATATAAATTTTTATGTAATTTTCAAAATTTTAAATAGTTGTTATTTCTTTTATTTTAGGTGTTTTTAATGTTTTATGCTTTTATAGGCCAAATTAGAGTCATTTTATGGTAGTGTATCAATTAGGATCTCTTTTAAAATATTTTTATTTATCAATCAAGTTGTATGGGGCCTTTAAATTTGCCTCCAACTTGAGAACGAATTTGAGCAAATTTTATTGTTTTCTAGGGTTTCCTAAGGATCTTCTGGTGGCCCTATGACTTCTTTAGTATTTTTTAAGCTTACAGCCTCCAAGGAATTCAGACTTTGATTAATAATATTTTTAGAAGAGTTTTTCTCTCATTTTATCGGGTGGATTTCAGATTTTCTCCTTGTAGATTCAAGGAACCCATAGTAGATTCTAGGGTTATTTTCTTGAAGTAGACGTGTTTTACTTCTTGTGATTTTCGCATGCGTCATAAAATTTTCTAGAATTATTGTTAAATGATTAAATTTGCATAGTTTAAACTTTTGGAACAACCAATAATTTATCATATGGTCTTGAGTTTGAATTCTATCTTAGTTCTATCTCTCATTAAAAAGTAAAAAAAAAATCATACGTGTTGAGTTTCATTTATTAAGTAGCTGATACATGAGGGGGAGTATTAGAATTATGGTTAAATGATTAAATTGATAATTTCCATCCATTTAAGTGTTTAGTATAATAAATAATTTATAAAAAAAAAAAAAAAAAATGATTTGTTTGGGGGTAAAATAGCATTTCTTTCTTTCTTTTCAAAAGAAATTCATGATATAAATTTTTAATTAATAATGATAACAATAAATTTATTTTTATTGTGGCTAAGTCCTTGAAGTAGATAGTTCTAAACTAGATGATATATCCATATCTTTTTTACAGGAGCCTGCCCAAGGTATATGCAAACAATTTCCCCAACCAGCCGCCTTATTATTTCAACTTCACGGGAGATGTGGGGAACGATACTGTGTACCCAAGCACAGGGACAAAGGTCTTGAAATTAAATTATAATGATGCAGTTGAGATAGTGTTTCAAGGAACTAATATTATAGCCGCAGAGAATCATCCTATGCATCTACATGGTTTTAGCTTCTTTGTGGTCGGGATGGGTTCCGGGAATTTCAACAATAAGACTGACCCAAAGTCTTATAATCTAATTGATCCACCAGAAGTCAACACTTTTGGAGTTAGAAAAAATGGATGGCTTGCAATCAGATTCATTGCTGATAATCCGGGTATGTTTTCCAATCAAATGTTTGCATATATATGCTAGCTAGCACAATAATTAAAGTTATGCACAAAACTTATGATTTATTATCCACAATGACAAGAAAGACAGTCATGACTAAATTTAATTATGCTTTTCAGGGGTATGGTTTATGCATTGTCACTTGGAAAGGCACGCTAGCTGGGGCATGGACACTGTGCTTATTGTAAAGAATGGGGGCACCAGGGCAACAAGCATTCGTCCACCTCCTAAATATATGCCTCCTTGTTCCAAGTCCTAGTTCTAAGAAAGTTTTCATTTTAATTACTTCAATTGCACGAGTGTTTCAAACATAAAAATAATAAGAATAAAATTCAGTCAAAATTGTATGAGTTAAGGGTTTTAATGTGTATGATTTGATCTCCAGTAGTTGACAATGGATTGATGAGCTAAGTCCCAGTCGCTAACAGTGCTAGATTGGGGCTACCTTTGTAGGCCCAATGACACGAATACATAATAAGTGGGTGACACAAATTATGGATTTGATATATGGCACATAGACGACGACCAAGGGTTGCTGCTAGGCCAAGTTCAACCCGCCAATAGTGCTAGATTAGGGCTACGACCCAACCAGAAGAATATATAGTAAGTCGTTGAGACCCAAGTTAGACCATGATGATATTATGTACACAAAATATTTCACAATATTTTTCACATTTATTAACATAATTTTTTTTGATAAAGTATTTATTAACATAATTAGTTATATATAATCGGATAAATTTCACTTTCACATTATTTCTAGGGAAAATTTGTTGGGGAGATTACACCTTAGGGAATCTTTAATTGATAAGTTAATATAACACATAAGGGACACCACTTTACCCAAAAGCTTAAGCCTATAAGTTTAGGCTGAGTTATGTTATATTAATTTTAATTTTAAAAAGGTAAAAATGTTATAACATCTTGATAGGCTGAGTTATCATAATTAAAATTAAAATTAAAACTCATCAATTGAAGTAATTGATGAGTTAATATAACATCTTTACTCTTTCATCATGTATGACTTCCAATCACACGTGTATATTCGACAAACTCCCCCTTATGTGCGAGTCACTACCTCTCTCTAACTAGGTTTCGAGACCTTTTTCTAGGCCACGAATAAGTCTTACTAGCTCCCTCTTGCCTATGGGGTTTTTTTTTTTTTTAATTTTTAATTTTTTTTTTTTTTTTTTTATCATGCGCATCATTCATGGGCCTCTCGTATGCCATCCATGAACACGTGTCGTCCCCGCACTCTTGTTGACTCTTGTTCATGGGAACCTCGTACGTCTATATTATCCATGTGAACTTTACGCTGCGTCATTCTTCTTTGAAGAAGCATCCATTGGCAACTTTCTTCGTTGGGTCTTTTTCCAAGATCGTTGTGTGGGCTTTATTGGGCTTGTTTTGTATGATGTACTCTTATGTGGGCTCTAAATACACACATCCCGTCCCTACTTCAACTTCAAAAGGGACCATGTTCTAGCTCTCCATCTGCGAAAGAAACTTTCATAACCTTGCCACATTGTCGTTGCCACACACCATCATGGATTATGATACCATTTGTTGGGAAGATAACATCTTGGAAAGCCTTTTATTGATTAGTTAATATAACACATATGGACACCACTTTACCCAAAATCTTAAGTTTATGAGTTTGGGCCCAATTATATTATATTAATTCCTCAACATATTTCTTCACTTGGGACTTCCACTCACATGTGTATACTCAAAAAAATTGACTTTTCCCCATTTAACTATTGGGTCTAATT
This sequence comes from Fagus crenata, assembly GCA_014362285.1. Taxonomy (NCBI): domain Eukaryota; kingdom Viridiplantae; phylum Streptophyta; class Magnoliopsida; order Fagales; family Fagaceae; genus Fagus; species Fagus crenata. Next base: position 26,169 of record BKZX01028533.1, read on the forward strand.
CAATCCACTCCCTAATCTATAAAATTGAGTAATGTACCCATTGATATATTGGAAATATGCAAATAGCCCTAACTTTACCGAAAATTTTCAGTTAAATCCAAGCAAAACTAATGATATATCTTAACGTGCATTAATATATAATGATAGATTTTAAGCATTATGACTTGAAAATGAAAAAATTTGTAAAAATATTCTTTTACTTGTGCTTGGATTTAACAACAATTAGATAGTTGGATGCTATTTGCATATTTTAGTGTATCAACATGGACATTACTGGGTTTTATACATTAGGTGAGAATTGAGATAAACATAATAGTTAAAGGAGGAAAATGAAACTTGCCCTTATTTTATTAACATCAATCAAAATATGGTACCTCAACAATTATGAAAAGGATTCTGAAAAAATAGAATGTGCTCGAAAACTTATTGGCCAAGTAAAGATTAGTGCCTAATTCAACCATGAGCTCTCTGGTCGGCCCATAAAGATGCAGCTTCACACTTTCACTTGAAGATGTATGTGAAGTGAGACATTTAATTGGTGACCAGTCATAACACATGGCACTAATACAAGAATCAAACGAGCCAAGGAAATGTCATGTGGTACCTCATAAAATGGTATTCAAGACTTATCTATTTTTTCATGTTCTGTAAAGGTAAAATGCACCAAGAACTTTTGAACTTTTACGTTGTTGCAGTGAAAGGCCCTTAATTGTTTTTGTGCCAATTTAGTACAGAAAATTTAGTGTTGTTACAAATAGCCCCTTATGTTATTTTATTATTATTTTTAACGTTTTTTTCACTTAAGCCATGACCCATGGAGCGATCATATGGGTTATCTGGTAAAAGGCACTTTCAATGTGAGTTTAAAATGAAGATTATCTTGATATGGGTTATCAAGATAAGTGGATTAGTGGTTATTCAATAGGACTCCTCATCTTGTAGAACTCCTCACCCATCTATCTTTAAGTATAGGGAAAATTACACTTTACCACCCTCAACTATCACCCCTTTTTCCAGTCACCTCCTAGACTTTAAAATGTATCAATTGACCTCCTAATTTAATCCAATTGCATGGCCGTTACCCCCTGTGACCAAAATCGAGTTAAAATAGACGGAATCGTCTATCACGTGACACACATGTGATCCCAGACCCACCAAAACACCTTTACCAATTTGATTTTTTCCTAAACCCCAAAATGCCCTTATCCCCACTTAACAAAATCTGAAATCCACACCTACTTCAACCGTAACAAAATTACAACTTATCAAAATCAAATTCAGATAATATCTTAAAGCAAATATCCAAATTAATCTTAAATAACAACATGAAGAATAAGTACGAATAACAAAATGCATTAAAACAAATGGTTGCAACAAATTAATTTGTCATTTCCCATCAACTAAGGCCTTTTGAGATAAGTTGTAATTTATCCATTATATCAAAGAAAGAAATCCTAAAATCCAATCTTGCCTTTTGAGTGTCTATGGGTGATTGATATGTCCGGTGGTATGAGAAATATTCTGTTGACGCGGATGGGTTGGGTTGATTTAGGTTTTCTGGCATGGGTTCATTTGGGTTTTGTTGCTATGGTGTGAGGGTTTTTCTTTTTTACTTTTTTCTTTTTTTTGTGAATCGGGATGCCCGATTGGCGATGGTTGGGGGCTGTTCTTAAGGAATTTCGTCGCCAATCTTGGTTTGCTTTGGTGGCTGAGATTCTTTTGGCTAAGTTAACCGACGATGTGTTTGGTGATTTTGGTTAAAATGGGTTTGGTCCTTTGTTTGGTGGCTAAGAAAATGGAGGAAAATCTAGGTTTGGTGTTTACTTTGTTCGGCATGAACTTGAGGCTATGAGGAAAATCTGGGTATTGGCATATGGGTTTTCTGAATTTTTAGCGAGTGTTATGTAATTTTCCAAGGCAGTCTTATCCACATTTGGCAAAAGATATACTAATAGACGCTCAATAAACATTTTAATACACAAATGTTTTCTTTTATTAGTATGTCTGTTACTTCCATTAAAGAAGCTAATCAGTATTTTCGCATTCCAAAACACCTTTACTAATTTGCTTTTGTTACGGTTGAAGTAGGTGTGGATTTCAGATTTTGTTAAGTGAGGATAAGGGCATTTCGAGGTTTAGAGAAAAATCAAATTGGTAAAAGTGATTTGGTGGGTCTGGGATCACGTGCGTGTCACGTGATAGACGATTCCGTCTATTTTAACTCGATTTTGGCCACGGGGGATAACAGTCGTGCAATTGGATTAAATTAGGGGGTCAATTGATACATTTTAAAGTT
>BKZX01028538.1:844-15214 GCA_014362285.1 Fagus crenata
GAACAATTGAAATTCTCCAAAATTAATTGGAATTACAACTTTAATGATTAAAATTCACTTTCAATTACACTTTATTGGTTAAAGTTAACAACGTAATTCTAAAGTAGATCTAGTATTGACTATTGGAAGCCAATAGACCAGTTTCCGAATCGAGTGTAGAGGGTATGTAGCACATTTCCATTTCTTAATTTAATTTTTGAACCAAAATCTAAGAAGGTAGATAGAGTTGTGCTTGGAATTATATCTTATAATGTTCATTTCTTCTAGATTGTAACTAGGGTCAAAAGCCATATAATTGATTTTTGTTATTTAAATTGTGCTCATCATTTTATTTTATGAAATCTCAAGCTTTTCTTTATTTAAAATCCCAAACCGATTGTCCATCGTAAGAGTTGCAATCAGGAAAACCAATATTTGTGGTCCATTGATCAATATTCTCACAATATAAGATACTTGGGTTATTTTTAAGCTTTACTAACAGGTTAGGAGTATAATAGAACTGCGAAAGGAATATAGGGGTGCATGGAAAATCAATTCTACAGGGTACTTCTTGATTCCATGCAAAAATTTAGCCTGCATATATCAGCTTTAAAATTTATTGAGCATGTAAATTCTGTAGGGTTTTTTAATCTGCATAGCTTTGGCTAAAATTTTATTCAATAGTACATTAAAACACAAACATAATTAATAATGAAAGTTTACATACTTGATACAGGAAAAAAAAAAAAAAACATAGGGAAGCTACAAGATTGATTATTTGCTCCAATATTATACATCATAACATAGAAATCACTAAGGCAACCTTCATTATAAGTCATCATCCTTGTGCACCTGTGGAGAAGGAAGATAATTTCAATATATTAAAATAATAAGCTTCGGATTTCAGAAAATGACAGCATGCTAAATGACGTTTTCCCTAAAGAAAAAAGAGTTCAATAGATATTCATTATCAATAACTTAAGATGTAAATTAAACATTCAATTATGTTTTACTATCAAGAAAATTCATGATGCAAGAATGACCATTTGCGGAATTGACAAATCCCAACTCATTCAATATTTGTGGCATTGGTACCCATTTACATAGATTTTATTTAAAATTCTAAACCAGCAAACTTCTCTAACAAATTCGTTAACTTTAACTTTGTAGCCTTCAAATGGCCATGTCAAGCAATAATTTGATCTTATATATGTCATCATAGAGACCTCTATATATAGAGTAATAAGATGTAATCCAATTTCTTGTAAATCACATCAATGATAGAATTCACCAAATAGAAAAAAGATTTCAGTGGCATATCATGCGTTTAGGTATTATATATGAATGTCACCAATCTTTAAGCTTTGCTTGAATAAAAAAAATACTAATATAAAGGCAATTGATTTCTAATCGCTATATGAATGTCTCATTCTTCCCTTAAAACATTTGGAATGGCCTTGTAAAATTAGATCACGTGCTATCAAATTATAAAAACTACCAAGACAAACAAAATTTACCTGTGACTTGAAGCCTTTGTCTGCGTATATTTGTTCCAAGAAGTTTTTGTCGAATTGAAAGTAGCTCAATTATAACAACACTCATATTCATCCTTTCTCTTGGAAATTCGACCGAACAAGCAACTCCAATTTCAAGTATCAAAATTAAGCATTCTTTACTTTTTGGACTTCCATTTTGATTCTCATTGCGGGTAATGTTATTCATTCTTGTCTCCCCTTCTTCTCTTTCCCAAAGAAGGATAGGATCTATAATGTCAATTATTCGGTCCGACAAAGCTGCTTTAACAAACTCATGAAGGGTTAAGCTCTCTTGGAAAATGTTATCAGTAGGTCTTTTTCCTGTGAACATCTCTAACAATAATATGCCGTAACTATAGACATCACCATATGTTGACACCTCATTTCCCACACCATACTCTGCAATTACACATAATATATATGTAATGTGAACATAGTTTTGTATTAAATAAAGAAGGAAAAAGATATATAACCTATTGCTATTAAAAGAGCTTTTTCAGTGGCACATACAAGGAAAAGAATTAAGATAAGTGGAAAATTTTGTTATATAACATTCTATCTTCTCAAATCAAAAAAAACATTCTATCTTCTAGTTATTGTACATACTTGTTAAAAGTGTCCTTTCAAGCTTTAAAGTATAGTACAAGACTATGGGTAAAGGAAAACAATTAAATTTTAAAAAATAATAATAATATTCACCTGGAGGAGTATAACCAACTGTTCCTCTTACTCCGATGGAGCTTGATTGATTAATAGAAGAATCTTGGGTGGCATAAAAAAGGAATCTTGCCAAGCCAAAGTCACCTACATGTCCAATCATTTCATCATCAAGAAGAACATTGCCAGGCTTGAGGTCGCAATGAACGATTGGTGTGTGGCACTGATGATGAAGATAATCCAATGCATTAGCAACATCAATGGCAATATTCAATCTTTGAAGAAGACTCAAACTCCTTTGTTCCTCAAGAGTCTCATTTTTTCTTGGAGTTAGATGTAACCATTCATCTAAGCTTCCATTTCCCATGAACTCCATTACCAAAGCCTTAAAATCATGCCCTTGATAGTCAATACCAGAACATGATGTAAGGACCTTTACAAGATTTCGATGTCTAATGTTTCGTAGAGCCTCACACTCTGCTTTGAAACTTTTGGAAGCTCCATGTTGCGAAAGGTTGAGCACCTTGATAGCAACTGTATGTCTACCTTGATCAAGAATTCCTTTATACACGGACCCAAAGCTACCCACACCAATTAAATTGGTGGAAGAGAACCCTTGGGTTGCATTTAGGAGACTTTGGTAAGATAGATTCAAAAGCAAATTTCCTGAGTCACTTGAAGTATTTTCTTTTCTTTTCTTTCTTAAAGAAAAAAGAAGTAGAATTGAAAAAACCAAAGTTACTCCAAGAAGCCCAAAAAAGATGGAGATTATTAACTTCAAGGTAAGAGTCAACTTCCTCTTCTTGGATTTTTCGTATTTACATTTAGGAAGCTGAAACTTAGGTATGCCCCCACAAAGCTTACCATTTCCCATAATCAGAGCTCCACTAGTGTTCTTGAAAACTCTTTCAGTTGGTACCTCACCCTCAAAATGGTTGTAAGACAGATTCAAAAATTGCAAGAAGACAAATTGCTCCAAAAATTTTGGAATTTGGCCAGACAAATTATTGTCAGAAAGATCTAAAATTTCAAGACCTCTTAATGATCTTAAAGATGGAGGAATGATCCCCTGGAAGAGGTTTCTTCTCATGCCTAGAATTTGCAGCTTTACGCAACTACCAAGACTTTCTGGAATTTTACCAAACAACTTGTTGTCAGAAACATCAAATTCTTGTAGATTTATAAATTTTCCTATTTCCATGGGAAGGACACCAGTAAATTGGTTGGCAGACAAATATAAAAAAATTGGTGAGCAAGAGAGACCAATGATTTGAGGGGATATCAAACCATTGAGATTGTTATTGTCAAGATGCAAGAGTATCAAATTTTGGCATTTGCTTAGACTTAGGATGTTGCCTTGAAGATTATTCTCCTGTAAATACAAGTCTATCAAGACTGTTAAATTTCCAATAGAGGATGGAATGATCCCATAGAAATCATTTGTATCTAATGCCAAATATTGTAACTTCTGAAGCTTTCCAATTTCAAAGGGAATATTACCTGATAATTTGTTTTGCCACATCTCGAGATCCTGCAAGTTGATCAGATTTCCTATCCCATTAGGAATGTTTCCGAATATTTTATTATTATCTACAAGCAATTCTGTTAGAGTAGTTGAGAAATTGCCAACGCACTTGGGCAACTTTCCCCCAAAGTTATTGCCACTTATAGCCAATGTAGTCAGAAAGGTGGAATTTGTCAAAGAACAGAGAAAACTCAAGTCATTTTCCCCTCCATTTCCAAGATTGTTAACGGAAATCGTGAAAAATCTCATTCTATTTAGCTTCTCCGAAGAAGGAACTTTTCCGCTTAGTTTATTTTGGCTCAATTGAAGTGAAAATAGATTTGAGGCATTAGATATTGAAACAGGGATAGATCCAGTAAATTGGTTGTTACTAACGGAAAAGAATTGGATATTTGGTAGAGTGATACCTATGTCTGACGGAAGACGCCCTTGGATTTGGTTGAATCCTACATCAAATATTTCCAATGAAGATAGATTGAAGATTGAAGGAGGAATTGTACCGAACAACCTATTTGCACCCCCAAGAAAATGTAAAAGTTTGGTCAATTGGCCAAAAGAATCAGGGATAATCCCACCTAAGTTATTTTTAGCTACACCAAACACTTCTAGAAATGAGAGGTTTCCAAAAAAAGGTGGGATACTTCCGGTCAGATTATTCTTGGAAATATGAAAGTCTCGGAGTTTTGACAAAGTGCCAAGTGTTGTAGGGATTTCTCCGGTCAGATGGTTGGAACTGAAACGAAGGACTTGGAGCTTGGTGCAAGAGGATAAATTGCTTGGAATTTCGCCGTTGATTGTGTTATTGTCCAATCGCAAGACCTGCAATCTGCGTAAATAGCCAATTTCTGGAGGAATTTCATTATGAAAGGTGTTGTTTTGAAGGGTTAGATTCCTCAAAAAACTTAAATTTCCGACATATGGTGATATGGAGCCTACCAATTTGAGAGATTGCAGGTCCAACATGGTGACCCTCTGATGTCGACGACCACAAGTAACCCCTCGCCATTGGCAAAAGTGGATGCTGTCATTCCAAGATGTCATAACCCCGAAAGGGTCAAGAGTGATCTTGGCTTTGAACTCAAGCAACGCCAACCGGTCAGTCTCATTATTCCCGCTAACCATGGAGGTGACTAACAAGCCACACCACCAGAAAAGAATAAAGGTACACATACAAAAGGATGAAGTCCGTGAGGATGGTGGAGCTGAACTCAACTGGGAAAGCCCCATGCAAAGTCGCAGTTGGTACGAGTGGGTGTTGGTTTTTCGAAACAAAACTGATCTGGGTTTGATTTCGCTGCTTAACGCTCAAGGAAAAGCACATTTATAGAGTATGTGGTGCGGACCCACAAGCATTTGGGGAATTAAATTGTAATCAAATGATGTAATGGTCAATGACCCCGCCACCTTTATAATATCTACAAACAATTCATAACTTATAACTTCACATTGAGAGACCTCGAAATGGGTTATTATTGTTAATTTAATTCGTTAAAATTTTGGTCCCTATTAAAAAGCGAAGACAATATTAAGGTAGAAAAATTCTCCACCGATATGTTGCCAACTTCCGTACTAAAACCAAGCACAAAAACTTAAGCAAAGCAATAGTCTGGAAGGAAATAATCATAGCCAAACAAATACTATAACGATACAAAAGAGAAAAATATCAATAAAAATTAAAAATTTAAGAGCCAACTATTCGAAGAAATTCTATATATAGAAAATGGCCAACTGACAAAGAAAATCTTAATCTCCTCTAATTTATGTAGAAATTAAATTGAAACAGAAAATAATGGTCAAAAATAAAAATCTATAGTAAAAACCTTTTTGTTTTCATTTTTTTGATGTTAAAGGCTGCAAAGGTACTAGAATCCCATCTAAGAAAACCTAGCTCCATCTTTTCTTCTACACACGAAATAAATAAATAACACAAAACAAAACAAAAATCTTACCTACTTATCTAAGTCCAAAATGAAAGTGAAGGTGTAATACCTGGTCCCAAAGGACTCAAAAAGAAAAGAGTTTTTGTTTAAGTGGGTAATTTAGTAAAATTTTAATTGTGGGGTCAAAATACAAATAATCATTTATTTAAGAAGTTTGTGGAAATAAAAATAAATAGGTTGTAACCCTAGCAATATTAGGGTATAAATAGAGTTATAAACTTTATTCAATACCTATAGACACTCTTTGACGACAAGATTTTGAAGGATTTCAAGAAAAGAGAAATTGAAGAATTCTTGAGGTAAGAGCATAGAAAACTTTTCTTTTAGATTTATAAATTTTAATCATCATAGAGATTTATATGTATGAACCATTAGTTAATCATAGAGATTTATATGTATGAACCATTAGTTAAGAATAGGTAGCAAAATCTAGATTTGATGTATTTATAGGAATCAGTTTTAACGTAAAGAATGAAACCATCGTTCTTGAATTTATTGGGTGAATCAGGTTCAAGATAAAAGAAAACAAAACAAAACAAAGATGGACACACTTATAGGCTAATAGCATGTTATGTTGACGTGATAGGTTGTAATGGCCACTTTACATGCAGCAGTAAAAGAAAAAGAAAGAAAGAAAATATATATATATATATATATATATATAAAAGATAACCACTAAGTCCTAGTCTATTAACGTGAAAGTAATGACTTGATGTACACTACTGTACATGCAGTCAAAGAAAAAGAAACAAAAAGAAAAAAATATAAAAGATAACCAAGTCCTAGTCTTTAACGTGAAGTATGGGTTTTAGCCAAAAAAAAAAAAAAAAAAACGTGAAGTATGGGTTAATATTGTACATGCAGTGAAAGGAAAAGAAACAAAATAAATGAAGTTCATATGCCTACTAGTAGGCTACTGACGTGAAGGCTAAAAGAAGTGAGAGGCTAACGTAGGCTCCTGCAAGAAATAAAATTGTGAAGGCTGTACTCATTGAGAGAAGATATAAAATAAATAGTAATAGTGGGAAAGAATAATGTTAGGCTTTAATTTTGTATATCAAGAGTAAATAGCATTGTTTGTGTCAATTTAGGTTCTGGTTTGTGAATTTTGAAAAGAAGAGATAGAGAGTATTAAGAGATTTCTTGCTTGCTAAAGGTAAGTAACCTTTATCCTTAACTAGTATTTTCTCAATTTTATATATTAAATATTCTTATTTGCGAACTTATATTATAGTTTATTATTCTATTATGCCAAAATCAACTTTGTTTCGAAATATCAGAAAAATCATTGTATTTGTAAAATATTGTTTACTTCAAAAATTCGGATCAAACATGTGATTGTGTGTTACAAGAATCTTTATAAAGCTTATTTGTTAAACTGATTTGTTTTTGGTACATAATTTGAATAAGGTTTGAAAATCACTATGTTTTGGAATTCAAATATATTTTAAATGTGTTTTGATATTTGAAAACTCTCAGTCTGACTATGTTCTGGGCCCCGCCAATGGGGATTATACGTTGGTACCGAAACTAGTTTCATTCTAGGGTTTGCCACTGACCTATGTGTGGTTTTTGGGCCTTGTCACAAGGATAATGTGGCCGTAGTCACTAAAGACTGTTTAGTATATGTATTATATCTATATCTGTATCCGAATCTGAATCTGAATTTGAATCTGAATCTGTATTTGAATCTATATCTGTATTTGAAACTATATCTGTATCTGTATTTATTTCTGAATATGTTGAATTTACTCTTTGCAAATAAAATAATATATTTTATTTTGTGAATTAAACCAAATGCTTTATCAAAACAATCATTTGAGAATTTTGTATTACCTATGTATATTTGTTTTTAACTAATGTGTGTTTGATCTGACTGGATAAGGATATTAGTTATTTACTGGGCCTCCCAACTCACCCCCCATTTATTTTCCCATTTCAGATTCTGAGGATTAGTTAGCGCAAACGTTGCAAGGGAGTAGTGTGGGAAGAAAGTTAGACAAGATTATCAAGCGTATCATGATTGCTATTTTTGTGATTTTGTGAGAGACCTTTGTTTAAGAAAATTTTGGATTAGTGATGTTATGAAATTTAATTATTGGATACATCCTTGATTAGTGGATTATTTTGTTGGAGATTTCAATTTCATTTGGTGCTAGTAATGTACTTTGTTAGTGAGGCTTGACACACTTGTAAGGCAAAAATTTATGGGTGTGCGGCCGTTGTCACGTGTCAAGCTCATGCTTTGGGTTCGGGGCGTGACAGAAGGGCTATTGAGTAATTCTATTATTAATAAGTAAAAATGCAATAGTGCATTTGATAATTCAATTTTTATTATTCTAGCCTTTACAATTTATTTTATTCTAGTCATATTATAATTTATATTGTAGATAGTATTTCTTTTATTCGTACATATTTTTTAATTATAAAAGTATACTATAAAAATATGAATGTATATATGAAAATAATAATAATAATAATAATAATAAAGAAGAAAAGAAAAACTAATTGAATCTCAAAAGTCAAAACAATTTTTTTGAGAAATTTGTTACTAGCAATAAACAAGATATAACAAAAACTATAGATGAAAGTTTTGATGGTTAAGATTTATTGTTGAAACTAAAAGTCATAAAAGAACTTTTACAAGTAGAAGAAAACACTATGATTAACGAACGAAGTTATATAAAAAAGTAGATTTATTCATTTCCAAATGCATTTATCTCTTACAAAAGTTTATTGATAGCACCTGTTACAGGTGTTTAAACAGAATGAATATTTCTTTAAAATTAATATTGATAAAATCTTATCTAAGATTGACTATATCACAAGAAAGACTAGTAAATTAACCATATTATCAATTGAAAATATGATGTTAACAAACTTTGAATACAAAAACTTAATAATTTGCATCTCAAAAAGTGAGAAGCATAGATTTCATAATCGTTCTTTCTCATGCCAGTTATAATGATGTAGTGCCACTCTTTTTTTTCTTTTTTGATAATTCAATAGTTGAAGGAGGGATGATTTTGATCTTAGATGCCTCCGTTGGAAACACTAGTAGGTGTCAGCTAACCTACAAGACTCTTAGTATGCATATAGTGTTAGGCTATGTGGAGCCTAATTTTGTGTCTGATCCAATTAGGACCGGACCCAACGTTGGAAGCACTACGATTTTAAACGGTTTTTTTTGTGTGAGACTTAGTCCATGAAGAGGAGGAATATATTAGCCCTTTTTATTGTTCTATCTAATATAGTGAAAATCGCTACAACTTTATAGACGTAACCATAGTGGTGAACTACGTAAATCTTTATACCGTGTGATTGTTCTTTACATGTTCTTTATTATTATTATTATTATTATTATTATTTTGCTTCTCACAGGTTATGGAAATTAGGATTAATTCTTACAAGAGATTATTGGGTTTATACTTGTAAGTAAAAGTCTCAAATGAAAATATATATATATATATATATATATTGAGGAATTAAAATATAACATCACTGGTTCCAAACTCATAGACTTAAGTTTTTGGGTTTTCCTATATGTTATATTAAGATCTTAACTGGAGTCTCTCTCAAAGTGTTATCTCCCCAACAGATAGGGCCTCGTAACACCACATTAGAATTAGCATTGCCAATTCCTAAAATGGTTCTAAGCATGGAATAAAGGCACCTAAGGAAGTCCTATCTAGTTTGATTTCTACGGAACACCTTTGGTCGTCTTCTCCAAGGATGCATCATAAATTCCCATAATCAATCAAACTTGGCAGAAGAAAGGAAAAAGAAAGGAAGGGGGTGGGGGGACCGGGGACCTACATGAGCAATTTGCTATCGAGTGAATCCCATCTACACTGGGACGGTGGGACCAACTTATTAGTGTTGGAAGCTATAGCAAGTGAAGTCTTTACGATTCAGACATAATTGGAAGTTTTCGGTGGCCAAAGACTTGGTGCAACAGCAACATCACATCGAGATGGACAGGTCTTCGTGGTTCCGTCATTTTTCTTTGCTTAGCCAATAGCCATCAACGAAGACTAGAAATGGCTTAATCATTTAGCATGACCAGGAAGTCAAGATTGGTTGGCTTGCTAAATAAGCAACTTCATTAGGATTTGCATTTCTACTTTCTCAAATGTCCATGTATTCTTAAGCATCTTAGATTTCGCCCCATTTTTCATTTTTCAATTGTTTTCATTTAATGTACCAATATGCAACTAACCGTTTTGTCTTTATTTTCAAGATGATTTTGTTTTATGGCAAATGGTGAACTCTTGGTGTTTAATTTTCTAAATTATCATTGTTGCAATTAATTGTGTGTCAGATGAGTGAATAATTTATATTGACTACTACATCCTAGGAAGCCAGTTCTTCGACCAAGCGAGGTGCCTTAATTACATGACCTTCACACTCCCTAACTTAGCCTCTTAATTACATGACCTTCACACTCCCTAACTTAGCCTCTGAACATAGTCTACGGGACATAGATTAGGTCTTATCCATGTAATTTTTATTTTCCTTTTTACTAGATTATAACTAAGAAATAAAGCTTTGTATTGTCTTTTCATTGTAGTATTTAGGATCAAAGTCATTTAATTTTCTTTCAAATATCTTGTAATTTTCTTCACTTATTAATGAAATTCATTTTAAGGTTTTTTAATATTCCACTTAATTAAATTAAGCGGCTACTCCATGTAAGTTCCTTAGGTTAGGGAGAAAATATCTATAATTGAATCTTCACCTTGAGATTCGTTAAAATGGGATAATTTTTTACTAAAAAAAGAAGTTCAGTCCCCCCCAAGCCGTGGTTCTCACAATGTGATAAAGTGTCTTGTGAACTCAAATCACCTTCAAAAAAAGAGATTTTTTTAATAAAAAAAATTATTTTTAGATTTAACTAATGTGCTCCTTTAATATATATATATATATATATATATACACACTACATTTATGTAAATGATTAATGCATCGTTTTTTTTTCTTCTTCTTTTTACTCCCATGCTATACGTAACTAATTAAACTAAATTTTATTCAAAGTAAATGATCCATACAAAAAGTAAATCTTTTTAATAGAAACCTTCTTTCTTTTAAAAAAATGAAATCATTTTATTTATTTATTTTGCATTTGAAGAATTAGAGATAGGGACTATGTTTTTGTTTTTATTTTTATTTTTAGAAGAAAGGATAATTGCATTTTTTGTGGTTAGGAGTTAGAATTTTTTATTGTATATTTATCATCCATGAAACCTTTAGTGTTTATTATATAATACAGTTATATTTTTCTTATATTGTATATGTTGTAAAGTGGCATTTATTATTTTAATTATTTAAAATTAATTAAATATTTATATCTTTCAAAAATTTTAAATTATTTCATAGTCTAACTATGTAATCTCTAAGTTATTTAATAATAAATATTGAACTAAATGTTTGAAAAATATTGATTGTGATTTAAGAGGTAGTTCACAATAAATATATATATATATATATATAAATAAAGGAGGATAACATATATCAAATCATAAGGACATACCTTACTTATAAGTAATCTAGATTATATTTTGGATTTAAAATTTATTGATATATTTAATTTTGTGCCTCCTAAAAATATTTTGTGGCCTCATCACTGATTATAAGTTTGTAACAGCCCGTTTGGTCCGTGTTATTAAATGAATGTAATTGTTCAATGAATTGCCAAGAAGTCTTTGCAGTTTAAGTGTTTAACTGACATTTTTTGTTAATTTTTATGAGGAAAACCTGGGTTCAAATCCTCATTCCCTAACTATCAAATTAAATAAAAATAAATAAATGTTGAATGAATCAGCAAATCTCTAACATTACTCAATAAAACAATATAAAAAATAGGAAAGTAAAAAAATCTAATTATTTTTCATAAAAATTCATATAACAAATATTAACAACTAAAACCTCCCTTTATACTAGACTGACTAGTAATCGTAACTATGCAGTGTTTAGTTTTTTTTTTTAATTTAATAGAACAGATTAGATATTTTTTTGTTTTAAGTTTTTTAATTGGTGAAATAAAAAACAAATGGCTTACTTTTTTTTTTTTTTGGGTACCGTACAACAGTAGAAAGACTTTGCAAAGAAAGTAACAAAATGAAGATCGCTGTCAAGTACTAAACACAATTGGATTATTGGTAACAAAGGTGAGAATTTGTAGAGGCTAAAGGGTTAAAAAGGAGGAAAAATTTATGAGGGAATTTTTAACTAATAATAAAAGTTTTTTTATTCAATGCAATTTTTAAAAGTTTATTAATATCTTTTATTATTTCCTATATAAGTGAGTGGTTAAAGGTTTAATTATTACTTTCTTAACTTGTGTCCTTAAAAAATTTTGGTTAGCAAAAAGCCAATAAAGAATAAGGAGGAGGTTTTCAAACTCCAAGGAATAATGGGTAGGTAAATGGGCATAAATAGACCAACGAATTTTTCAAAGCCAGTGGAAGTTGGCCTATGAGATTGTCAGTGGAGGTCTTTTTTTCAAAAGAAAAAATTAATTAATTAAATAGCGGATTATTAGTGGAAGTTCAGTTTTTATATAATAGCAAAGTGTGATGTGGGGTTGGTTAGGTAAATGGGCATAAATAGACTTTTCTAATAAATTACACATTAAGAGACCTCAAAAATCAAAATGACTCAATTTATTCATGGACTATATTACTAATTCAAAATAATTCTTCACCAGTCTTGATAGCTTCCAATACCAACGTCTGAAAGTTGTGGAGTTTTGTATACATCGGGATGATTGAACTATGTGGACTAACCGGATAGCCAATGTTTCATTAAATTTTAAAAAATTAACAAAGTGGTTCGTTGTTGGAGGTTTAACTAACTTTTATAAAAATAGCAATGTCGATGGTTGATGAAGTACCACACATCATACATGACTACATGAGTCTTGTGAATGGGTTGGGAAAGTCTATCACGGTCTTGTAAAATAACAAACCGGATGGTAATGGGTCATCCGTTGGCCACTATCATTATATGTCCTCTTGGAGATATAATAACATAATGAGTAGATGAATAATGGTGTAAGATAGTGATATGGTGTGGAAGAAATTTTCATTTATAACGATAAGCAAGTAACGAATAAATATGTAAGTAGAATATAACCCAAAAAAAATGTTCATAATCTAAAAGAGAGTTGGAATAATGATGTAAAAAACTTATCTTGTAATTGGTTGGGTTGATTTTGCATTAGAGACCCATATAAGTTATGGAATAAAGGATTCAACGGGAAGATAGTTAGGCATGAAGCATTTAGCAACGTTAATATTGGCACATTGATGTTGAAATGAGCCATGTAACTTTTGGTGAAAATGAGATTGCGAGTGTGAGATACCCATATACGTAGAAAGCATTCAATAGCAACATGTTGATGTATTTTGCCATGGCCGAAGGCACTTAGTGACAATTATCTCATTATTCTCTCACTTTTTCATCTTTTTTACCAAACACAGGGAAACTAAAACAGTTTATATCCTTCCACTTTTCTATCATTCCTACATTTTATTTTTTATTTTTTATAATTCAATATTGGAGGATTTGAAACATGATTCTTTTTCATAAAGAAAACCAGTCAATCCCAATTGAACTCCATAACTCCTAATATTTTTTATCCTCTCACTTTTCCATCCTCTCAACCAAACGAATCTGTAATTTCCAATACTAACAGCTAAGGTTGCGGAGTTTGTATACATCTAATAATTAGATCATGGATTTAGCATATGTATCATTTCTTTCATAATATGTGAGTCCCACACAATTGTGGATCCTATATATTGTGAGAGAAATTATGTATATATTGGATGCACAATATACTTTCTCGTATACATCAGGGAGATAGTCAATGGTTTAATTTTAAAAAATTTTAAATATATATATATATATATATATATTAGTGGAGAGTTTCAGGTTTAATAAAAGACCAAACTATACTTTTGGTTCCTGGAAAATTCATAAAATTTCAATATAGTCATTGAAAAATTTTCATGTCACTAATTCAATCCTTATTTTTCATAAAATGTATCAATGCGGTCCTTCTGTCTTAACATTGTGGTCTTTTTGTACGAGAAAATAATGACCTGTTAACATTTGTAGTGAAAATTTTTTATGGGGAACCATTTAGCCGGATAAGGATCCTCTCCATTTGGAAATCTCTCCATTTGTCCATTTCATGGTTAAGATTTTATTTCACAAATCTAACGATATATAGACTGCTTTGTCATTTAAAATTTTAAATGACGTGGCAGTCTGTACACTATTAGATCTGTGATATTTAATATGGACCATGAAATGGAGACTCTCCATTTTATTTCAAATGGAGAGGATCCTTATCCCATTTAGCCATAACTTTAAATGATTGATCATTTCATTCATTTTCAAAAAAAAAAAAAAAAAAGTTAGACTTTGTATGTGTATTTTGTTTTTAATGAAATTTCAAGTCACATGTCATCTGACCATACATTTCTACATCAATATTTTATATTGCAAATTAACACATTTATCATTTTCAGTACAAAAAGGTCACAGTCTCTCATATGAAAGAACGACTAAATTGACACATTTTGAGAAAGTTTTGATCAAATTGGCACGAAAATTTTTTAGGGACCAAACCTTGTGAATTTTTTATCAAAAATATAATTTAGCCTTAGAAAATAACCAAGTGGATGATTGATGAAGTGCTAAATGGGTTGGGAAAGTCCATCATGGG
>BKZX01028545.1:0-46711 GCA_014362285.1 Fagus crenata
GGACCTATGTGGCTCTGTGAAAAATCTTGACGGGTGTAGAACTCCTAGGGTGCTTTTATTCGGAAACAGCAAACTGAAAAGTCATAATAGAATCTCTGTATTTAAGCTAATTGGCGGAGTTGGCGGAGTTGCAAGTCTGTATAACACTGAGAATAAGTGCCAATAATGCAGCAATGAAAGCCAAGATCGTCCAGTGGTGGCTGAAATGGTCGTGAACGACTTGAGATATCCATATCTTCCACTTGTCATCATAGTACATCTGAAGTTCGGACCTGACTTTGCCATATGTTTCAGGGTTAGGCACCAAATCAGTGCCTATCTCATTGAAGAGATGAGCCACTTCTTGGTCACTACCAAGGAAGTTATGGAGTATCCTCGCTTTCCTTAGCTCGATAACATCGTTGGCTTCATCAATGAGTGAATGGAGGAAGGAAATGTAAGAGGTGACTCCATAGTCATTTTCGAAATCCGGACACATTTCGTAGGCTATCAAGTTCAAGAACTTGGACCTGGTTGAGTCATCCACTATTATTGGAGGCAAGGAAAGGATTCCAGGATAGAAATTCCGGAATTTGGTAAAGGATATGTCTCTCAAGGACCGAGTGTCACTGCGTTTCAATTGGATTCCTGCTTGTTTAAGCTCCAACGCGTTGCGAAATGATTGCCAATCTTTCTCATCAACTTTCTTTAAGGTAGCAGCATTGGGACTCTTAGTCTTAGTGCTGCCTAGAAGTCTTGTCCTCAGAAGATCGAGAAGATGGATCGGCATTTCTTTATCCATGTAATAACCCATCGATGTTTCTCTATCCTTGGAAAAACGACGAATAGTTTCTTTAGGCCTAGAAGGATTTATTGTCGTTTGTCTCTTCTTCTTATTGTTGGCATTTCCATTTTCTGTCTTCTTTTGTACCATACTATGCATATCGATGAAACTTTGTATGGAGTCCCTCAATTTCACTTCCTCTAGGCTCATTTTCATTAAATCATCAAGGAGCTGATAAGGAAGTTGGTTCTCCAACAAGAACAAATCTTGTTGCCCAAAAGCCACATGAGCATTCAGAATTTTGAAATCACTGAAATTTCCACTAACAGTCGTGTCTATGAATCGAAGTATTGCACAACCATCCACAAACAACAGCCAGGCGAGGTCTTCATCATCGTACTTCTTTATCACTTCCTCATCGAAGCAACCCTTCAGTTGTGTGATGTTCTTCTCAACTATCTCATATAATTGTCCAACACCCTTTCCACTTTTTGCAATGAAGTCGTCTGCCAATCTAAGCTTGTACTTCTCTGCTAGCTGGTACCTTGACTTACCGTAATGGATAGGACCCAGTGATACCACCCTCGGCTCATAGTCCCTTTCGACATTTTTGTGGTCTCGCAGTAATGTAACCTGTTGGTTTAACAGTTTAGAAAGAAACACAATCATATACCATATAATAGAACTTTTTTTTTTTAATAATTCAATAGTTATGGATATGGTTTTTTTTATTAGTTATTTTATGTTTAGATTTCAGTAATATCTGTAATATTTTCTTTACTCTATATATAAATTTTAATCAGTTTTTGTATCACATGTATGCTGCTAGTAATTTAATTATTCACAACAATATGATAATTAAACTTATAACAAATAAAAAAATAATCAAATATCATTTTAAGTCATTCAAATGAATAATAACATATGATATGTATATAGATTTATAACTTTCAGATAATAAGATGTAGATATTATTTGCATATAATTTACCTTAGCTACAAATATTTCCCTCTTTTTGAAAAAAAAAACAAATTGCATCACTATAAAAGAATATCCAACATACATCTCACAAAAATTAGCAAAACAAACATACATTTCACAAGGGAGATGAATTTACCAGCACATCACTCTTAGAATACACAAACCCAACCGCCTAAATTGTAAGTGACATGAGTGTGCACCATATTATAGAACAAAATCTCAATAAAAAAATAAATAAATAAAAAACCACCATTCTTTACACTTGAAGTATACATGAAACTAATACCTACTCTATCTATCCTTACTTATGGCAATGGTCCTTAATATTGAGCGAACATGATTACAAGTTGCAGAAGAGTAAGTAAATCAAAAGAAAATTGAGACATAAATCATAAGATGGTAGGGTCAATAAGATAAAAATATTTTGTAACAATTTATTTTATTTTTTTACAATACCCACTTTTTTTATGTGGGTATGATACCTTTAATAGGCAAAACATCACATTTGATGATATCAATGTTATATATGATGGTAACAATATCACATATGATGGTAACTAAATTACATTTTATGATAACAATAGTTAAGATTTGAGTGGATACCAAAAAAGATTTGAGTGGTAGCACACCCACAAAAATAGGTATGAGTATTGTAAAATAACCCTTCAAATTAATTATCAATGTCCCTTATGTCTGTTGGCACCTCCTGGCATCCCAAATAGGGATAGCCTAGGCTCCCTTCCCTCCCCAGACTTAATGTAGATAAAAAAAAAAAAAAACTATTAATCCTAATTGGAAAGATATAGTTTGGTTACAAACCAGTTTGTAGCCAGTTTGCTACAACCCACTACGTGGCAACTAATAAGATCATCCACATGTACTTTTAGTCACATGACCTATTTAATGAGTCATGTGACTTCATTAAATAATACATGTATCATTAAATAGGTCATGTGACTAAAATACACGTGGATGATCTTATTAGTTGATACATAGTGGGTCTGGTTTGTAGCCAAACTTTGTCATTGAATAATACATGTGGATGGTCTTATAAATTGTCACATAATGGATTGTAGCAAGCTAGTTACAAGCCAGCTTGTTGCCAAACTTTATCATGATTGGAATATAAAATTTGATAGTAAATTATGTAAAAGCAAAATTATGGCCATAAATAATTATTTATAATTAAATACACTAACAAACCTTTTGTATCTTTGGTATAGTCGTTTTATCTTGATTCTGCACTCGCGCCTCCTCTAATTTCTTAAACTTATCTTCCATGAAAGCTGAAATAATGCCGCTTTTGTATTGCATTGGAACACTCATAGTCTGGGTGGTACCTACAGTGGGAACGGCAACAAATTGATTATGGCCTCTGCTTGTTTCACCAAAATCTTTTCTGTCAAACTTTCTCGAACTCCACTCCCCTGTGGAAGTAATATGATCCATTCCTGCAACGGTGAGTGTTTACCAAAACAAGGTAACAATGGCTATGATAACATTATTGTTCAACTACTAAACTTTATACTAAGTGAAGATGTAAACTTTAGCTTGAAAACTTTAGAAGCTTTGAACTTTATTCATAAACCAAGTCAGGAGACAGGAATAAAGTGCATGCACTATTGTGCAGTGCTAACTTGTCTTATAATGACTCGGAGTTTGAACTTTTGGGTACGGGCAAAACTATTTCTTCACCTTTTACAAAAGCAAGCTTGGTATTTGATTTAGGAATTTGAAATTGTATGCATCTTTCATATTACCTGTTGGTTATACCTTCATCTTTATGCAGCAAGGTTGGTATTTAACCATACGTACTTCTGTGGAAGTTTTGCTATAATTCCAACCTGACAACTTACTTAATTAGTTCGTATCATCATTTGCTAAAGAAGGGAGAAGACATTTTACACGATTTATCGTGCTTCAAATAATAAAAACTATATATGTTATACGCGTGAAGAGTCTTTTATTTATTCATCCAAAAAAAAAAAAATCATCAAAAAAGTGAAGAGTCTTTATTTACCACACCAAGTTTGGTATAAACTCTTTTGCGATAGAATTGTCGTTTATGATTTTATCTTTGCATCAAGCATAAGTAAAAGTCTGTACTATGGTTGCTTAGATTCCATTTGTTAAAGATGTTGGAGGACCTCTTTTATTCTTTACCAAAGAACAACGATTTTAATAATCACGGAATGTAAAAAACGATTATTGAATAATCAGCTGAGTACGTTACAATTTCAATGTTGGTCCATTCCATGAAATTTATTTGTAATCAAGATCAAAGTCTGATGTATCTTTGATATGAATTAAATTATGTAATTGAAGAGCTCGGAGCATGCTGATTGAAGAAGCTCGCTCAAGCGAGACATTAAATGTCGCTCAAGCAAGATCGCCTAACCCTCACTTGAGGCTCGCTTGAGCAAGACTACTATAGACACCTTATTTTGTACTTACTAATATCCAAAATCTTCGGTCTCAATCACAAAGAAATCCAATCTCTATCAAAATGATCAGCTCCTTGTGTTAAACCCAATAGATGATCTTTAGCAACTAAAGCCCAAGCCCATCTTTCTTATTCATTCCTAAACTAAGCAGCGTACGCCATCTTCGTTGTGCGAGATAATATTGTTAATATTATTAGGTTTCTCAATTATGTTTTGAATTTATAGTGTATCAATGAATCAAACAAATAGATAGATGGGAAGGGAAAAGTACTCTCATATCATTTTAATTCATCAAGTCTCTGTCATGGGTGCACCGAATCTTGCCTTGAAAAGGTTGCAAATCTAGATAATTAATTACACCTCGAATTTGTAAGGATAAATAAATTAGGCAGTTGTGGCCAAATTTCAATGGGACTGGAGGATTCTTTTGGGATGTTACAATTCTTAATAACACCTCAACACATGTGGTTGGAGTAGTAGCACTAAGGGAGGTTCTGCATAAGGCAAGAGAGCAAGGCTGTAATGGAAGACATTGTGCACAAATAATTAAGAGCTTTGAGAGGTAGAAACTCAATACTACATAGAGAGAAAATTCCTAACCGTCATCCCTTTTACGGTAGACGGGGAGGATCTTGGTCTTGTCGGCATAGCTGGACATGAACTTGGCTTTGTAATTTTGGTGTTCTTGGGGTTGGGGCTGGTAAAGTTTTGGTGGGGGTGTTTTTTTATCTGATTTTCTGGTGTATGAATTTGAGGTTTCTCTAATCTTGGATCGATGATGATGGATTAATGAGGGAAAATGCAAAGATAAGGCATAAGTGTGAGTTTCTCTTAGTTTTTCAAGCTTGTATTAGTTTGAATTTGGGGTTTCTATGTATGTGGCGCTCAATGTAATAACAAAAACAATCTTATGCACTCCCACAACCCCCCCCCCGCCCCGCGGCCCTCCCTCTAACCGCAATTACAAACACAACTATTAAAACAAATTACAGACAAAACCAAAACAATTACAAGTTGGTTTCCCCCATAACCAGACAAGCACAGTGAAGGCACATCCACACATCTTTTATTTTTGTTTGCGATTCTACCTCCTCATCACCCAACACTGCAATGGGTTTGGAATTTGTGATATGTTTAGTTGAAGTTGTTAAGGATTTGGAAATTGTTTGGCTTAAGTTTAATATCATTTTTTGTTTGTTTTCTTTAAAACCATAGGTCAAATGATGGGCCAGATTATATTTATTTTTTAAGATTTTACGGGGCTATTTGTAGTTTTTGGGGGGTGAGGTCAAGTACATACATCCCTTGTTATTTTTGTCCATAGCTAAGTAAAGTTTAAAGTGAGTTGATCCTATTGGACTCTTAAGTCAAAGAGTGTTCAATATTTATATGAGGGTGTTCAATATTATTTTTTTTTAGAGTATACAATATTTTTTTAGGGTGTTCAAAAAAGGCTATTTAAAAAATAAATATATAAAATTATCTATTTTTTGCATTTTATTAAGACGTCTTGTGCAGTTTTTTTAAGAAGTGAGGGTGTTCATATGAACCCACTGCCTATGCTTTGGCAGTGGGCGGTGCTCCTGGTTTAGTGTACCAAATACTGGAAACATTTTCAATCTCAATTTTAGATTTGCAAACAAAAATTGGAAAATAAGTTACTTTTCTAAATAAATTAAAAATTATAAAATGAGTAATTTTCCATAAAATGTTTTTTGTCAAACAAACAAAGTGTAAATGTCAATTTCTTTTTCTTCTTCTTTTTCATTGGTGTTTTATTCTGCTACACTATTTAAACTTTGGAGAGGAAACATAAATGTAGATTTAGGACTTTTCTTTTATTATTAATTTTATGGATTTTGCTTAATGTCATGTTCTATGTTTAGTTAGTTTTCAGGACACTTTAGCAAATTTAGTTTTAGCTTCTTCTTTTTTGCTTTAGTTATAGTTAGTTTTTTTATACAAATTAGATTTTTTACATATTTGTTGTAATTTTTTCTTGGAACTAATGATGATTCTATTCAGATATTACTTAGACAAAGACCTTTGACATAACAAAAATTTATGATAAAAGAAAATTTTATGCCCATTCAGTTGGGGTTAATTGGATTCTTATTAGACTTTAATTACTTGTTTCCAATAATTTCAGATGACAAAATCATAAAATAGGTAATATATATACTGGATAAAATATACATGTTCTTATCTTATTACAATACACTCAACAGTCCTCACACATAAAAATCTGATACATACTGTCGTGTTATTCTCAATCAAATTACATCATTTTTTACTAATTAGACTATGTGAAAGCATAAATTAAATCAAATTAAGAGATCAGAAACATTCACCCCCACTTATTTGGACTTTCATGCAATCCGGAAATATGGGATCATGTACCAGAGATCACCTATGTGAAATCATTATCACAAATGAAGAACACATTAGTTATTTTTCTTGGAAGCAAAGATAAGAGGCACATAATTGGTGTGTTTAAGCTTACTATATAATATAGATGCACTTAGAAAGAGAAAAGCACAAAGATTTATTGTACCTTTTTTCTCAATGTGGATAATGCTTGCAAAAGTCATCACAAGGGCCAGGTGGAGAGTCGATTGTGTACCAAGTCTGTACGGCACTTAGAGCAAGTGCTAATAATGCACCAAGGAAAGCCAAGAACGTCCAGGGGCTCCTGAAATAGTTGTGAAAGAATTGAGATAACCAAGTCGTCAACTTGTTGTCGTAGTACTCCTGAATTTGAGTTCTAACGTGGCTATATATTTCAGGGTTGGGAACCAAGTCTCTGCCGATTTCATTGAAGAGCTGAGCCACTTCTTGGTCGCTGCCCAGGAGGTTGCCTAGTATGCGCGCTTTCCTAAGCTCGATAACGTCGTTGGCTTCATCAATGAGCGAGTCAAGGAAGGATATGTAAGAGGTGACCCCGTAGTTATTTTCAAAATCTGGACACATCTCGAAGGCTATCAAGTTCAAGAACTTGGGCCCGGTTGAATCATCCACTGTTAATGGAGGCAGGCAAAGTGTTCCAGGGTAAAAATTACATTTCCTATTAAATCTTATATCTCTCAAGCCGCTACTTTTGCTGGGCTCCAATTTGATTCCTGCTGCTTTAAGCTCCAGAACGTTGCGAAAAGATTGCCAGTCTTTCTTGGAGGCTTTTGAGGCAGGACCTTTGCGACTAGGAGTCTTGTCCACACTGTTGCCTAGGAGTCTTGTCCGCAGAAGATCGAGTAGATGGATTGGCGTTCTTTTATCACTGCTGGTTGTAGAGTCCGCCTTTTCTTGTACTATACAATGCATGTCGATGAAAGTTCCGATCCCCAACTTCAATTCTTTTTTCTTTGCGCTCAATTTCATCAAATCCTTGAGGAGTTGATAAGGAAGCTGGTTCTCCAACAAGATTAAATCCTGTTGCGCAAATGCTAGTTGATCGTTTTTAACTTTCAACTCGCTGAACATGTTTTTAACAGTGAAGTATATGAATTGCAATATTGCACACCCGTCCACAAACAACATCCATGCGAGGGTCTCATTGTCATACTTCTCTATCACCTCCTCATCGAAGTACTCCTTGAGTTGCTCGATGTTCTTCTCAATCTGGCCATATATATATTCGTCACTTTTGCCGCTATCACTAACGAAGGCTTGTGCCAATCTAAGCTTGTAATTCTCCGCTCGCTGATACTTTGATTTACCATGATGGATAGGACCCAGTGATACCACCCTTGGCTCGTAGTATTTCTGGAAATTTGTCTGTTCTTGCAACAAGAACACAACCTTCTGTATCTTTGGCCTTGTTTCAGCTTGATTTGCTCCTGCATCCCTTAATTTCTTAAACCTCTGGCCTAGAGGACTGGTACACACTTTCTCATGGACTGCAATGCTCAGCTTCTCACTGGCCTCAGTTGCAATGACAGGTTGATCGTGGCCTCCGCTTGTTTCACCAGCTTCTGTTCTTTCAACCTTTCTCGAAAGTGTTTGCTCCATGGAAATAACATGCTCCACTCCGGCCATGGTAGAGTGTTTACTCAAACAAGGTAACTATTGCTATGATAGCTTTACTGTTCATGTACTAATTATAAACTTTAAACTGAGCAAACATAGAAAGTCTAGCTTGAAGAATTTAGAATCTTAATTTGAACTTTATAGTTTATTCGTATATCCAGACTGGAATCAAATGTATACACTTTTGTGAAGCTGTAAATTGTTTTACATGGGCACGAACCAAAGTATCAAACTCTTTTTTCACCTTTTACTAAAGCAATCTTGGTATTTGAGGTACAAGTTTCAAACTTTACACTCTTTCTAGTTAATTGTTGGTTATATCTTCATCTTAATGCAATAAGACTGGATTTTAACGTAGTATACTTTAGTGAAAGCTTTGCTATGATTCCAACCTATCAATCTAGTTGGTTCGCATCATCATTTCCTAAAAAAAGGAGAAAACGTAAGAACAAAATATGTGACACATACACGTGAAAGAGTCTTCATTTTCACAGCAAGTTTGGTATATACTCTTGCAATAAAACTGCTGTTTATATTTGCATCATGACCCCTGATATCAAGTGCTATGGTTTCATTGTACTTTTATGGTTATATTTTCCCAAAAAAACAAAAGTAAAATGATATTATAATGATTAAATTCATCTTTTCTTAATAGTTTAAACTTTTAGGAAAACTTATTAATTATCATCGTGTAAAAGTAGGTTATTTGAATTCGAATCCTATCTCCACTGTATTTACCATTTAGTTACAAAGTTAAAGCTAATGGTGATTGATCTAGGAAAAATGCCTTTTACTAATGTCCTTAGAAAGACCAAAATAATAAATATTGTCAAGTTTCAAGCTGTTCTGAAAGACCAAAGAAAATAAATGTGATGAAGTTTCAAACTCAGTCATGTTTAAAGAGAAAATTTCCAAGCCAAGATCATTTTAATTATTTAGATTTTAATGAGGGACCCTAATTAAGTGGATCATTACAAAGGTTGAGTGAATCCATCCCCTCAAATGAGTGATTTATTGACTTCTATTCTTATATCCTATTCTCTGTGAAAACTCGAGTAATCTTCCTCATTAATGTAGCAGCCTTTAAATAAAGGTTTGTGATTATTGACCAATACAAGATAAGTTAGAGTTGAGATAAGATAAGATAAATGCAAACTATTTGGAAAAAAAAAAAAAAATGCAACTAGATGTTTAAAATACAAATACATCCAATTGTAACAAAGTGAAAAGATCAATCTAACTTCTTATGTGCTCTATTAAAAGAGTCTTCATTTTCACAGCAAGTTTGGTATATACTTATAATACCTGTAACCCATGTAAGAAAGGAAAATAAGAGTTTTGATTAAATAGGAAATTTAGTAAATTTTAATTGTGGGGTAAAAATACAAATAAATCATTTATTTAAGAAGTTTCTAGCTGAAAATGCAACCTGTCTCTGTTTTCTGTAGTGAGCAGAAAGTTGCACGAAATTCTAGAGTTTTTCTAAAATAGGAATGAGGAAACGGTTTTCTCTAGATAATCTATCATATGTCTAGGTTATATATATGAAATTTCATAGAAAAATAATGAGTTTTGGTATTTGTTTGGGAATTTAAGATATAACTGTGCAAATCTGTCACCTGAACAGATTCTATGTTTGAAGTTTATAAAATACGTAATAAATTGTAATTGTGGAATTTGGATGCCAAGTTTGAACAAAATTAAAGCTAACACACAAAGCTTGAATTTAGATTAAGAGTTACATCATTTGGGTTAGTATTGAATGAGTAATGAATTTTATTCTAAGACGTTAAATTTGTCAAGATATATCTGAGTATACTAAGTTATGGCAATTTTTATAAATTTTACAGAGGTCATATAATTCTGAAACTTTTACTATGTATATTAGACTGATATTAGTGTGCCTCTATGAAATTTAATGGTATTTTAAAATGTTATAGTTGGTCAAATAAATTGTTTAAGGGGACTGTTCCTAGTAGATGGTAGTGCAGGAAATCAGGTCTCAAAAGAAGAAAAGGAAAAGGTGGTCACGTCACACCTTGTGGACGTGATGAGGAAGTTTCTTTTTAAAGTACAATATTACAGGCTTCATGTGTTGTCATTGAAAGAAGAAAAGTAGGTTGGCCTTTGCATATATAGGTTATTATGAATTGACATAGGCTTTGCACATATAAGTTAATCTGATAGTGAAAGAAGAAAGAAAGAAAGAAAATAAAAGGAGGTCCAGGCTATTGACGTGAGGCCATTAGGCTTCTTGTACATGCAGAAAAAGGAAAAGAAACAAAAATAATATGCCTGTTACTAGGCGATTGACGTGAGGCCTTAAAGAAGAATTAATGGCTAAGGTACAAGCCAATATAAGGCTCCTGGAAGAATGAATTGTGAAACATGTTTGGCTTTAACTTCAGACATTGAGAGTAAATAGCATTATTGTTGATGTCAGTTAATGTATTTTGATCATCATACAATTGATTTAGGAATTAATCTGTGAATTGTGAGAAGAAGAGATGGAGAGTATTACAAGATCCCTTACTTGCTAGATGTAAGTGACCTTTATCCTTAACTAGAATTTTCTCAATTCTATATATTAAATATTCCTATTTGCGAACTTATTTCGGTTTATTATTCTATTATGCCAAAATGAATCTTGTTTCGAAATATCAGAAAAATCATTGTACTTGTAAAGTATTGTTTACTTCAAAATTTTGGATCAAGCATGTGATTATATGTTATAGGAATCTTTATACAACTTATTTATTAAACTGATATGTTTCTGTACGTAATTTGAATAAGGTTTGAAAATCACTATGTTTGGAATTCAAGTATATTTTAAATGTGTTTTGATATTTGAAACCTCTCAGTCTAACTATGTTCTGGGCCCCACCAATGGGGATATACATTAGTACCGAAACTAGTTTCATTCTGGGGTTTACCACCGACCTATGTGTGGCTTTTAGGCCTTATCACAAGGATAATGTGGCCGTAGTCACTAAAGACTGTTTAGTATATGTATTATATCTATATCTATATCCGAATCTGAATCTGAATCTGAATCTGTATTTAAATCTGTATCTGAATCTGAATCTGTATTTGAATCTGAATGTGAATTTGTATTTGAAATTGAATCTGAATTTGTATTTGAATCTGAATCTAAATCTGTATTTGAATCTATATCTGTATCTGTATTTATTTTTGAATATGTTTAATTTGCTATTTGCAAATAAAATAATTTTGTGAACCAAACCAAATGCTTTGTCAAAACCATCGTTTGAGAATTTTGTAGTACCTATGTATATCTGTTTTTAACAAGTGTGTGTTTGATCCGACTGGATAAGGATATTGGTTAATTACTGGGCCTCCCAGCTCACCCCCCATTTCCTTCTCAGGTTCTGAAGATTAGCTAGCTCGGACGTTATGGGGGAGTTGTGAGAGTTTTCTGCTATTTTGTATAGTTAAGCAGATCTTAGAAACAATATGGTATGTAATGTTAATCATGTTAGTTTTAGTCTTCTGCTGTTATGTAATTAAAGTAATATGATCCAAAGAGATACAGAGGTATGAATGTGACTAGTTGATCCTGGTAATGATGGTTACTGTTACAGTTGCTCTGTTGCTATCACTTTTTGTGATCGGACTAAGTGTTCTATACCTTGAGACTTATAAGTTAATCTCGCAACATTAGGTTGACTATGTAAAAGATAAAGAAAAAGAAGAAAAGAAAATTTCGATACTCAAGTTTTAGTTGGTTCGTGTTAATATCAGGCACAGGCTTGATATTAGCATGTCGTTCATTTGAACTTATTGGTCATTATGTTAATTTGGAGATTTTATATAAAATATATTATTCTTTTTTTAGAATATGTTAATAAGGCCTGGTATACTTGTAAAGCACGCCTTATGGGTGTGCGGCCATTGTCAGCCAAGTGAGGTCTTCATCATCGTACATCTTTATCACTTCCTCATTGAAGCAACCCTTCAGTTGTGTGATGTTCTTCTCAACTATCTCATATAATTCGACAACACCCTTTCCACTTTTTGCAATGAAGTCGTCTTCCAATCTAAGCTTGTACTTCTCTGCTAGCTGGTACCTTGACTTACCATATTGGATAGGACCCAGCGAGACCACCCTCGGCTCATAGTCCCTTTCGACATTTTTGTGGTCTCGCAGTAATGTAACCTGTCGGTTTATCAGTTTAGAAAGAAACACAATCATATACTATATATATAACAGAACTTTTTTTTTTTTATAAAATTCTTTTGCGATAGAATTGTCGTTTATGATTTTATCTTTGCATCAAGCATAAGTAAAAGTCTGTACTATGGTTGCTTAGATTCCATTTGTTACAAATGTTTGGGGACCTTTTTTATTCTTTACCAAAGAACAACGATTTTAATAATCACGGAATGAAAAAAACGATTATTGAATAATCAGCTGAGTATGTTACAATTTCAGTGTTGGTCCATTCCATGAAATTTATTTGTAATCAAAATCAAAGTCTGGTGTATCTTTGATATTGTTAAAGACTGAAAGTCTGTGTATTGTATTATGTGTCAAATGTAATACAAGAGAGAGCCTTTATATAGGCAGAGGTAAGAGTAATGCACAAGTAAAAGGAGTGCTATACAAGACAATGTATTGGGCCTAAGACCCATTGGGCTTATATTCTAACATGCCCCCTCAATCTCATGTTGGGTGAACAGACACCAACTTGAGTTTGGAAATAAGATCACGGAAACGGCCTGGAGGCATAGGTTTGGTGAATATGTCAGCTAACTGGTCCTGAGAAGACACTGAACGGAGCTGCAAAGTACCCTGTAGTAAGTGATGACGAACAAAGTGACAGTCGATCTCAATATGCTTGGTACGCTCATGGAAGACGTCATTGTGGGCAATTTGGATGGCACTTCGATTGTCACAATGGATCGGAATTGCAGTAGAACAATCAATGCCTAAGTCCTGGAGAAGCCAACGTAACCAAAGGAGCTCAGCAGTGGTGTCAGCAAGTGCTCGATATTCTGCCTCAGTACTAGAACGAGCAACAACAGATTGTTTCTTGCTGCGCCAAGAGATGAGGGAGTCACCAAGAAGAAAACAATACCCTGTAGTGGAACGACGGTCAGTAGGGTCCCCTGCCCAGTCGGCATCAGAATAAGCCTGAAGAGTGAGCGACGACTGAGATGAGAAGTGAAGTCCATGAAATAAGGTGCCTTTCAAATACCGAAGAATCCGAAGTACAGCTGCATAATGGAGAGACCGCGGTGCAGCCATGAACTGGCTAACAATGTGAACGGCATAGGAGATGTCCGGTCGAGTGACAGTGAGGTAAACAAGACTCCCAACTAACTGTCTGTAGAGGGTAGCATCAGGAAGTGGTTCTCCATCATGAGTATTCAGGCGATTGTTGTATTCAATGGGTGTGTCAACGATCTTGCTGTCCGTGATTCCAGCTCGAGAGATAAGATCAGATGTGTACTTGGCTTGAGTGAGATAGTAACCATCAGAGGAGGAAGAGACTTCAAGGCCAAGAAAATAACTGAGAGGACCCAGATCCTTCATCTCAAAGTGCTGACCAAGAAAGCGCTTAAGATCCTGGATGCCCTGCACATCATCACCAGTAATAATCATGTCATCTACATACAACAAGAGAAGGGTAATACCATGATCTGAGCGTCGGAAGAACAGAGCTGAATCATATGAACTAGCTGAAAAACCATGCTGAGAAATGGTGGAGCTGAACTTGGCAAACCAAGCTCGTGGAGCTTGCTTAAGACCATATAGTGCCCGACGTAAACGACACACTTTGGGAGAAAAGCCTGGGGGTTGGGAGAAACCAGGAGGGAGCTGCATGTAGACTTCCTCAGTTAGTTCTCCATTAAGAAAGGCATTCTTCACATCCATCTGAAAAAGTGGCCAATGTCGGGAAGCAGAAACTGCGATAAGTGTACGAACAGAGGAGAGGCGAGCCACTGGGGCAAATGTCTCCTCATAGTCAATGCCATACTCTTGAGTGAATCCTTTGGCAACGAGACGAGCCTTGTAGCGATCAACAGTACCATCTGATCGAGTCTTGATCTTGTACACCCACTTACAACCAATAGCAGATTTACCAGCTGGCAAGTCAACCAGATCCCAAGTACCTGTCTTTAACAATGCATCCAATTCTTCTTTCATAGCTTGCTGCCATAAAGGGTCAGAGGAGGCCTCACGAAAGGTGTGAGGTTCATGTAAGGTGGCAAAGGCAGAAAAGCAGTGAAAGTCACGAAGATGAGAAGGAAGAGTACTTACCCGATGAGAGCGACGAGGCTCAGGAGCAGTAGTGTTGACAGGATTCGCAGCAGGGGCAGTGAGAGGAGACTCGTCGAAGGTAGGATTGGCTATAGGAGACTCATCAGAAGAAGGATCAGCAGGGGGAGACTCATCGGAGATGGGATTAACTGACTCAGCAGAAGGGGAAGGAATCTCAGGGAAGAGATTTGGTAGAGGATCAGCCTGAGAATCAGAATTACCTGCAGAAAATAAAGGTAAGGAATAGAACATCTTGTGTTCCCAGAATACCACATGCCGAGAGACTCGAAGACGCTTGGCGACTGGATCATAACATCGGTACCCCTTTTCTTCAAGGCCATAGCCAAGAAAACAACATAGCTGGGAGCGGGGTTGAAGTTTAGTGCGCTCATGTGGTTGAAGAAGAACAAAACAGACACAACCAAAAACCTTGAGTAGACTGTAGTTTGGAGCTGTGCCAAACAACCGTTCATATGGTGTTGTGTTTTGAATGACAGGTGAAGGGCATCGATTGATGGTGTACACTGCAGTGAGAGCAGCTTCACCCCAGAATGAGGCAGGAGTGGAGGCTGCATTGGTGAGAGCCCTAACAGTATCTAGGATATGACGGAGTTTACGTTCAGCTCGTCCATTTTGTTGTGAGGTGCCAGCACAAGAGGTATGAAAAATAGTTCCATAGTGTTTAAGAATAGTAGAAAAATCTGTTTGTCTATATTCTCGTGCATTGTCAGAGCGAAATACCTTAATAGCTTTAGAATACTGAGTCTGAACCATTTTAGCAAAATCACGATATATTGTGAGAACTTCAGAACGATTTTTCATTAAATAAATCCAAGTGTAACGAGAAAAATCATCGACAAAAATAACAAAATATCTTGACCCCCCCACTGTGGGAACAGGAAAGGGCCCCCATACATCTGAATGTATAAGATCAAAAGTTGCAGAAGTAATAGACTCACTATTATTAAAAGGTAAGGCAGGTTGTTTGTCGAGCTGACATGGCATGCAATCAAATGGACTGGAAGAAACTGAACCTAATAGACCCCTAGATACTAAGGTTTGAATACGAGGAAGAGAAACATGACCTAGACGAGAGTGCCACAACTCGATGGAGGCAGAAGCAGCAATAACAGGGGCGGAGACTGATGAAGACGGAAAGTGAAGGGAAAACAGCCATCCAACCTTACGCGCGAACCCAACGATCTGCCCCGTCCGAGAATCCTGCACAAGACAACCACGAGAAGAAAAGAACAGGTTTAAACCAAGTTCGGTTAGTTGGCCAACAGATAAAAGATTAAGATGCAGTTTAGGAACACAAAAGACATCAGAGATAGATAAGTTAGGGGTTGAGATGGAGCCAACATGACTAACAGTCATGGCGGAGCCATCAGCAGTGGTAATAGTAGGTAAGACAGGAGGAGTGTGGACACTTGTGAGGTGAGGATTGTCCGTCATGTGATTGCAGCAGGCAGAATCTAAGAACCATTCAGAAGAGATATCTGGTGTCACAGAAAGAGCAGAATTGGATGCACTGGAAGACAAAGCTTGAACCTGACTGAAGATGGCTTGCAAATCTGCTATGCTGTAAGTAGGTGTAGTCAATGAGACAGGATCAAAAGATACAGCATCGGATGATGGTATAGACTTAGAGGCAGTCAAGGCTGCAGAGCGCTGAAGAATGCCGGCACGCATGTTACATCGATCAATAGTGTGACCGCGATGCTTGCAAAAGGCACAAATAAGATGATAATTCTTCTGATTGGATCGCCTGTGAATAGGCTTAGAAATTTCACTTTGAGTCATAATGAAACCTCAACTGCAAAAATAGACCACAAAAATGAAATCAACACGAAAAACTGGGTAGGGAGCACCTGGGTTGCAAAAAGTCAACTCTGGAAAAAGTCAACATTGCTGGTCAAAGTCAACGCCAAAAGTCAACTCTGGTCAACGGAAAAGTCAACGCCTGGTCAACGCAAAAAGTCAACTCTGGTCAACGGAAAAGTCAACGCCCGGTCAACGCAAAAAGTCAACTCTGGTCAACGAAAAAGTCAACGGTCAACGCTGGTCAAAGTCAACGGTCAACGCTAGGGCTGACGTGGCACTATGCTGACGTGGCAGTAGCTGTCTAGGGCTGACGCGGATTAGGGCTGACGTGGCTTCCTGGAAGCGTGACACGTGGCAGAGAAGAGGTCTGGCGCGTGGGGGCGCGTGCAAGAGAGTGGCTTGGGCACCGGATCTTCAGGCGGCGCGTGAGGGCGCGTCCGGTGTCCAATGCCGCCGTTTTTTATGCCGTTGAGTCGAGAATCTTGAGATCTTTCCAACGGTACCGGCGGTGTCTTGATCGGAGTCCGGGAACGGCAGATCCGAGGGCGGCAGTGGGTCCTTTTGGCGATGAATCAGCTTCTTGGCAGCGCGACGACCGGATTTCGGACAGGAGAGGTGCCGGAGATAGCTGAGGCAGCGGAATAACGCCTGGAAGGACTCAGAACTGCACAAAATTAGAGCCTCAGCTCTGATACCATGTTAAAGACTGAAAGTCTGTGTATTGTATTATGTGTCAAATGTAATACAAGAGAGAGCCTTTATATAGGCAGAGGTAAGAGTAATGCACAAGTAAAAGGAGTGCTATACAAGACAATGTATTGGGCCTAAGACCCATTGGGCTTATATTCTAACAGATATGAATTAAATTATGTAATTGAAGAGCTTGGAGCATGCTGATTGAAGCAGCTCGCTCAAGCGAGATTGAAGATCTAAGCTCAAGCGAGAAATTAAATGTCGCTCAAGCAAGATCTCCCAACCCTCACTTGAGCAAGACTACTATAGACACCTTATTTTGTACTGACTAATATCCAAAATCTTCGGTCTCAATGACAAAGAAATCCAATCTCTATCAAAATGATCAGCACGTTGTGTTAAACCCAATAGATGATCTTTAGCAACTAAAACCTAAGCCCATCTCTCTTATTCATTCCTAAACTAAGCAGCGTACGCCATCTTCGTTGTGTGAGATAATATTGTTAATATTATTAGGTTCCTCAATTATGTTTTGAATTTATAGGGTATTAATGAATCAAACAAATAGATAGATGGGAAGGGAAAAGTACTCTCATATCATATTAATTCATCAAGTCTCTGTTATGGGTGCACCGAATCTTGCCTTGAAAAGGTTGCAAATCTAGACAATTAATTACACCTTGAATTTGTAAGGATCAATAAATTAGGCAGTTGTGGCCAAATTTCAATGGGACTGGAGGATTCTTTTGGGATGTTACAATTCTAAATAACACCTCAACACATGTGGTTGGAGTAGTAGCACTAAGGGAGGTTCTGCATAAGGCAAGAAAGCAAGGCTGTAATGGAAGACATTGTGCACAAATTATTAAGAGCTTTGAGAGGTAGAAACTCAATACTACATAAAGAGAAAATTCCTAACCGTCATCCCTTATACTTTCATGAGAGAATCTTGCTATAAGTTTCATGGAAACCTTGTGATATCCAAAAGTGTGAAACCACAAAGCCTTCATTCCAATGAGTTCATTGTGTATCAAACCTTCAAGGAGGTTCCTTGGAGCCGTCCAGAGGTTCGAGTCCATTGACGTAAACAGATCGTTAGTGATGACTGATGAGATCCATATAAGAAAACGTTCGAAGTTCTAAACCTGTTGCGGGTTGCACAATGAGGTTCTTAATAGGTCGTATAGATTGTAACTCCTTTTATAGTGGATTACCTTACCCATGTAATGGTCTTACCTTTGGAGATGTTCTCTTTATTGCTTTTATTAGCTTGTTTTATAATTTGGTGACTTGTTGTTTTTGTGCGTATTAATCTTGATATTTTGGATCAAAAAATGAGTTAATTGAAGAGTAATTAACTGTTTGGCTGCATAATAAGTATTGGGGTCTAAAACAGAAATTTCAATTGGTATTAGAGCATCAATATGCTTAGTTAGGAATCTTTTTCCTAAGTGTGATCGTTGACCTCCGTTACTGGTAAGAGACAAACACCATCATCAAATAGTAAGAGAACCCATTATGAGGAACACCTTACTCTGTTAGCATACTCAGAATGGATGGTCTTATTTGAGTGTCAAGTACTTGTAGCCATTTTTGTGAACTTGAAAATTAGAGGATGCATGGATTTGGTGTGGAGCACACATTGCTTGGTGACATTGACTGGTATTCATTATAAGGAGAATTAGGATTCAAATCCTTCATTCCACAATTCTTAAATTAATAAAATAAAATAAAGACCCTACTACAAGAATTCTCAGGTTCCATGCATGATTGAGACTTAAATTCAAGTTTTATTTGGCCGAGCAAGTGTTCAAAGATAAGTTTACTGTCTTGATTCTATAGTTATTTTGGGTTTTATATTATATGTTTATCAAAATTAAGATAATTTTCCATTCTTGAATCTATAATGTGACTCAATATTCCCAATTTCAACAAGTGTTTGAGAAAATGTCTTAGCCAAACTGAAAATTGGGCTTGGGTTTACTTTCTACTAATGCTTTTGGTTTTACTTTTTGGCTGCCGTTATATCCAAGTACAAATGAAACAGGTACTAGCCCTTTGAGCCCACTCTGATTATATTTTCTTTTGAGTCATGTGCTATATTTAACCCCAACAATAATTATGTACGTGTTGTAGATACTGCTATTACATTGTATGGTCTAGTAGTCAACTAACAAATAGTAACACAAGCCTAGCTGTGTAGAAGACACGTCTCTTGTATTTGAGCTCGAGAAGGTAGTACACTATAATTGATTGACATTCACCAATTTCCCAGCATAGTATGATGTGAATGCATTTATGCAAGAGTTAACAAATTTTATCAAAATCAAATATAGGGTATAATGTATTGAAACCACTTTTATGCATTTATTGACCAAAATTATTAAACTCTCAAACTATTTTCAGAAAGACATGTTACTTTTTAAAGGAGTAAAAATGATTGAAAGAACAAGAAAGCTAGAGGAGCAACAAAAAGTTACTTCAAGTCTTCAATTACCTTTCCCTTTGTAGTTATCACATCTCTTTTAAATCTAGACTACGCACTAAGCTAAGCTTGTCAAACAAAAGACACTAAAACTCCATTTGTTTAAACGAAAAATGTTATATGTAGAATGCTTTTCCTTATTTTTCCGTGTTTGATAGTTTTGGAAAACATGGTCAGTGGAAAACATTCTATTGGTCAATGAAAAAAACCAAACCATCTCTATTTTACCTTAGCTTGTTTTCCGCCTCTAATTTCCGAAAATACATCTTATTTGTCTCTCTCAATCTCTCTCATTCTCACAGAGACACTCCATCTAATCTCTCTCAAACAATCATGGCCAAACCTAATGATATGACCCCCTCGGCCTCGAGGGGCTACACGTTTTCTTTGAGGTGATATAGTGACAAACAAAGAGTGAAATATTTATGGTTATGCTTTGAGGGATAAACGATCCTCCTTAAACAAGCCAAACTTGATTTACTAAATAATCTCATATCAATTCATTCATTAAAAGTGGGTTTAAATAGCCAAACAATTACAAAAAGAATTGTAAAGTAACTCAACTTCATACAAAGAGGTTAAGTTCAACTATCCTAACCAAACAACAACTCCTAAGCAAACAACAATTCCTAACAATGAAGGAAGATAACTCCTAATATCAATCCTAATAGATTTCTAATACTCCTAATATCAATTCTAATTCCTAATATCACTCACGGATGGGTGTGTAACACCTAAGCTTTCCCTTCTTGCTCCACTCAACTTCAAAACCTCACCGGTGGCACCCATCTCCACCAACCTCTCTCTCTCTCTCTCTCTCTCTCTCTCTCTCTCTCTCTCTCTCTCTCTCTCTCTCTCTCTCTCTCT
The DNA here is from genome assembly GCA_014362285.1 of Fagus crenata. Taxonomy (NCBI): domain Eukaryota; kingdom Viridiplantae; phylum Streptophyta; class Magnoliopsida; order Fagales; family Fagaceae; genus Fagus; species Fagus crenata. The sequence goes on from BKZX01028545.1 coordinate 20,367, forward strand.
TTCAAACTCACTCAACCAAGCCCGAAACCGCAAGGTCGAGCTTCTACATATCCACTTCGCTCTCCATCGCCACCATCGAAACTAGACTGATTGGGTGTTAGGAATAGGCTTCAAGGTGGATCTTGGTGTTGTAGTCAACGGGGAGGATCTTGGTCTTATTGGCATAGTTGGACATGAACTTGGCTTTGTAATTTTGGTGTTGTTGGGGTTAGGGCTGGGGCTGGTAAAGTTTTGGTGGGGGCATTTTTTTATCTGATTTTATGGTGTATAAATTTGAGGTTTCTCTAACCTTGGATCGATGATGATGGATTAATGAGGGAAAATGCAAAGATAAGGCATAAGTGTGAGTTTCTCTTAGTTTTTTGAGCTTGTATTAGTTTGAATTTGGGGTTTCTATGTTTGTGGCGCTCAAAGTAATAACAAAAACAATCTTATGCTAGCATGCACTCCCACAACCCCCCCCCCCCCCCCACCCCTAACCCGCAATTACAAACACAACTATTAAGTCAAATTACAAACAAAACCAAAACAATTACAAGCTGGTTTCCCCCATAACCAGACAAGCACAGTGAAGGCACATCCACACATCTTTTATTTTGTTTGCGATTCTACCTCCTCATCACCCAACACTGCAATGGGTTTGGAATTTGTGATATGTTTAGTTGAAGTTGTTAAGGATTTGGAAATTGTTTGCCTTAAGTTTAATATCATTTTTTGTTTGTTTTCTTGAAAACCATAGGTCAAATGATGGGCCGGATTATATTTATTTTTTAAGATTTCACGGGGCAATTTGTAGTTTTTGGGGGGTGAGGTCAAGTACATACATCCCTTGTTAGTTTTGTCCCTAACTAAGTAAAGTTTAAAGTGAGTTGGTTCTATTAGACTCTTAAGTTAAAGAGTATTCAATATTTATCTAAGGGTGTTCAATATTATTTTTTTTAGAGTATTCAATATTTTTTTAGGGTGTTCAAAAAAAGCTATTTTCAAAATAAATATATCAAATTATCTTCTTCTTTTTTTTGCATTTTATTAAGACATCGTGCAGTTTTTTTAAGAAGTGAGGGTGTTCATATGAACCCACCGCCTATGCTTTGGCGGTAACCCTGGTTTAGTGTACCAAATACTGGAAACATTTTCAATCTCAATTTTAGATTTGCAAACAAACATTGGAAAATAATTTACTTTTCTAAATAAATTAAAAATTAGAAAATGAGTAATTTTCCATAAAATGGTTTTTGTCAAGCAAACGAAGTGTAAATATCAATTTCTTTTTCTTTTTCTTCTTCTTTTTCATTGGTGTTTTATTCTGCTACACTATTGAAAACTTTGGAGAGGAAACATAAATGTAGATTTAGGACTTTTCTTTTATTATTAACTAGCGTATGACCCGCGCAATGCGCGGGATATACTTATTTAATATGAATAACAAAAACAGTAAAATATGTTCATTTGTAAGTATAGCAACTAAATTTGTAATAAAATTTAATGTATTATACTGTATATATAAATAATTATCATTTAAACCATTGAAATATATCTGAAAAAAATTACATCAAGTCAATTATATATATATATATATATATTTTAACAAACAAAAGTTTAAAGAATCCTCTCTAAACTATTAAGCATGCACGGTATTTTATTTTTTTCAACAAAAAATGTTTTTTTTTTTTTTTTTAAACAAACAAAAGTTTTATCTTTATCATCAACAAAAGCTGAGGGAAAAAAAAAAAAAGCAATTTAAGATTATAAACAAAATCAAAAAAAAAAAAAAAAAAAAAAAAAAAAAGACAATAAATTAATATAACAAACACATTATCTGCCCTTTTCCCATCAAAGCACGCATTGACATGCAAACAACATCGACATTATAAAAATACATAAACATAATATTTATATTCAGCAAGCACACATCACTAATTGATACAATCACAAAACAGATATACATTCCATCAAATATATATATATATATGTATATGTTGGTGTGAGTGTGTTACAAACACACTACAAAGTACAAACACACCTTTTTTTATCATTCTGTTCATTGGGTCATTCTTTTATATCACCCACAAGTGACTTTAGAAAAACAAAAAGGAAGTATGGAAAGAAAGCATTTTCAGCCGTTGGTGTGGTCAGCCCCTTGCTTCCAAGACACGCCTCATTAATTGCTTTAGGCCATCAATCACTTTTCACTTCAGTTTCTTTTCACAGACCACTTAGGCAACAATCTTCTTCCTCTTCATTTTTTATTTTGCTCTCTCCTTCACCGGCTTTCTGTGTGTGTGCTGAAACCAAAAGAATTATTTTTCTTCATTGGTTGAGAAGGAAAGGCATTATTAAGAAGCATTTGCATTATTAATTAAAAAAAAAAACTGGTTTCCCTCTCGATGTCCGAGAATTTCCGGATCTAAGCACAGAATCCCTCCCTTCCTTCCTGCTCACAGATTTCAAACCATTTTTTAATGCATCGAAAATTGAACGAAAGAGAATAAGAAGATTGGAGATGTTCGTTTTACTCTGGCGTGGGAGGCGAGGATTCCAGAAGATTCGAGCGCGTCGTGGAGGACGAAGCTGACGTCACGGGCCACGTGGTGGTGGTGCGAGTTTGATCCCTCGGCACTAACACCGCCGCCGCCGCCGCCACAAACGATTGGGACGAACAAAACTGCAGAGGAAGTGAGAGAGAAAATCAAAAAACAAAAAGAAAGAGAGAAAGAAAGAAAAGGCTTACTGTCCAATAATGGCGGTACTTTCATTTTGTTGATGCCGCCGGGACTGCAACCACCAAGCGTTAACCACACAACCACCTTGAACTTGGCCCTTCTATCAACGCACTCATTCGATTTGCAAACGTTATCATCTCTTTAAATTTTGTAGAATTTGCAACTGAATATGAATGCCGCGAGAAGCCTTTCTGAAATAATTAATGCAATAAATCAGAGAAGGAGAAAGCAATTTCACAAAGAAAAAATATAAACTTTGTTCACAAATTGACCAAGAATTTTCAATTCCATACGGTGAAACAGAGAGAGAGAGACATGAAACACAGAGAGAGAAAACATTAAATAAAATGCTTAATTTATTTAAACAACGTTTTCACTTTAAAAAGACTTGTTTAAATAACATATCACTTTGAAAAGACTTGTTTAAACAACATATCACTTGACAAAATTAAATAATAAATAAACATGCCACTTGGCAGAATCTCACACCATTAAAAAAGTGACACTTGGCAGAATTAATGCTGACGTGTTTTAATTACTGATGTGTTAGTAAGCCACATCAATTAATAGAGATGACACTTGGCAGAACCTCAGTTAAAGGTTTCTGCTTTTATATATATATTGATTTTATGGATTATGCTTAATGTCATGTTCTATGTTTAGTTAGTTTTCAGGACACTTTAGCCAATTTACTTTTAGCTTCTTCTTTTTTGCCTTAGTTATAGTTAGTTTTTTATACAAATTAGATTTTTTACATATTTGTTGTAATTTTTTCTTGGAACTAATGATGATTCTATTCAGATATTACTTATACAAAGATCTTTGACATAACAAAAATTTATGATAAAAGAAAATTTTACGCCCATTCAGTTGGGTTAATTGGATTCTTATTAGACTTTAATTACTTGTTTCCAATAATTTCAGATGACAAAATCATAAAATAGGCAATATATATGCTGGATAGAATATACATGTTCTTATCTTATTACAATACACTCAACAGTCCTCACACATAAAAATCTGATACATACTGTCGTGTTATTCTCAATCAAATTACATCATTTTTTACTAATTAGACTATGTGAAAGCATAAATTACATGAAATTAAGAGATCAGAAACATTCACCCCCACTTATTTGGACTTTCATGCAATCCGGAAATATGGGATCATGTACCAGAGATCACCTATGTGAAATCCTTATCACAAATGAAGAACACATTAGTTATTTTTCTTGGAAGCAAAGATAAGAGGCACATAATTGGTGTGTTTAAGCTTACTATATAATATAGATGCACTTAGAAAGAGAAAAGCACAAAGATTTATTGTACCTTTTTTCTCAATGTGGATAATGCTTGCAAAAGTCATCACAAGGGCCAGGCGGAGAGTCGACTGTGTACCAAGTCTGTACAGCACTCAGTGCAAGTGCTAATAGTGCAAGTGCTATCATAGCCTAATGGTACTCATGTGTAGAAATCAATGGACTTAAGGGTCCAAGTGTCACGCCCCAAACCCAACAGGGTCTAGTGCATGAGAAGACTACAACCCAAACACCTGTAAATTTTTCCTCAACTATTATATAACTGTATGTCAACTTAGAATATCCAAAATCCATTATCAAAAGTTTGAGTACACTAATCCATAAGTTCATACATTAAGCCATTTACATATATGTACGTCCTCAAAATATAAGTCAGAGCTTCATGACCCTTACATTGACCACTGGCCACAAAAGAATGGAGGTCTGTGCATAATTACACAAAATTACATATCAATATTCCTATACAAAAATATCTCTTAGGATGTGCAACCCCAGCAACAACTCTGGGTCTAACACACCTAAGGTTGAACTACCAAAAATCCAGCCTCCACAAAGTAGTTGTCCAACTACTGCAAACCCACAAAAATTTAGCTTGCTGAGTCTCTGCCTACTCTGTAAAAATCATAATTGAAAGGAATGAGCTAAAGCCCAGTAAGTAGATAAATAATGGGGTTAGGGGAAATGCAAGTTTATTGATACTAAAGCATGTTACAAAAACATGACGTATATTTGGAAACTTTTATACAAATTCTCTCAAAATCATCTTCCTTGCAATAATCTGAAATATTTAGAAGGATAATGCAACACCAAGCTTTTCAAGATATAAATAATGAAACTACAAATACACCATGTGAGCCATATCATTTTCTAATACTTTTCAAAAGCATAAAACCACAAACAAATACCCGAGGCCACGTGACAAGGCTTCTACTAGGAGCTTTGTTAGGCCCACAAATAAAAGACTACACCACTAGGCTTCTACCAGGAGCTTCGTTAGGCCCACAGATAAAAGACCTCATAACTTGGCTTCTACCAGGAGCTTCGTTAGGCCCACAGATAAAAGACCAAATAACTTTATTTCTACCAGGAGCTTCGTTAGGCCCACAGGTAAGTTGTGTTACTACCAAGAGCTTCGTTAGGCCCACAGGTAGGTTGTGATTCTACCAGGAGCTTCGTTAGGCCCACAGGTAGGTTGTGATTCTACTAGGAGCTTCGTTAGGCCCACAAGTAAACGGCATCTAGCTGGGTAATCACCATATAATCACAATTGTCATAGCACAAGGGTAAAACAACAAAATAACTCACAGGTTAACATAATAAAAATACATAGTTCATTTCCAAGTGGTTGGATAAGACCTTTCAACATTCAAAGTATTCACAAAGCTTGTCATTTATCCAACTAATTCCCAAACATTTAAAAGTTTCCAAAACATATCTCAAACCACAAAATCAATGATAAAGCATCTTTAGAAATCACAATAATCCAATAACCATTTCAAATAACTCTCCAAGGATTAATGAAAGATGCTTATAAAATTTCCAATCTAGCAAATCATGCATTTCCCCAAATGCAATATCAAATATAATGCATTTTCTCATAAATAAATAAATACTAAGGTTTATACACAAAATCCTTTAGGAAAAGTATAGTTCAGAATAATTTATAAACCTTAAAATAAATCTCATATGCAATGATGATTATTTTTTCAAAAGTCCCATTAAGAAGCTACTTACCTGCAACCCGCTCAAAATCCTAATCTCCAATGCTCCTAGGAGATTAAATAGAACCTATAAAAGACATTAGCAAGCCTATCAAGACAAAATCATCTAGAACCTCAACTAACCCAAATACACTAAATGATATGGAAACTTAGATCTAATCACTATTAACATTTGGAATCCAAAATCCCTAAATTCCTCACCATAGAGAAACCACCATAAACACTTTTATCAAAAACCCTTAACTATTCCTCAAATAAATCCACCAAAATCAAAACCCATTTTCTTAATCACATAAATATCATTAAGATTGCTCAAATTAAATCATATATAACAATAAGGTTACTTAGATTTGGAAAGAAACTAACAAAATATAAAAAAACTTAACTTAGAGTTTTTACCTTAAAACTATTGGAAGCAAATGGAGCCTAGAAAGTCTCCTTTGGATTTTCTCCGGAAATCCTACCGGAAATTTCGCCAGTAATTATGGTGGTTAACCAGTGAGAGAGAGAGAGAGGGAGTGACCGAATGGGAGAGTTGAAGAGAGAGTGTGTGTGCTGGTGAAAAAGACAGAAAATAAAATGAATGAGAATGAGGGAGAGCTACGGGTGATATGGAGAAATCTAGAAGACAATTGAGTGGTGGGGACTTATGGGGTAGGTGGGTCACGTGAGATGGGCATGGGCTTCTAGAAATATCTCTTTTGTCTTCTTTTTATTATTATTATTAATTTTCTGTTCTGGGTTGTTCTGGGCGTTACACCAAGGTTCTACACATGGGGGACGCGCTCTGGGTTAGTAACTCCGTTGAGGGCTAGGCCCAACAGGATGGTAAGTCTGGACCAGGGACAAAGCCTTAAGGGTTGCAAAGCCCAAAGAGAATAATATTGAGTAGTGCGTCGGTTGGTATCGGAGCCAAGGACGTTACAGTTGGGAACCAAGTCTCTGCCTATCTCATTGAAGAGCTGAGCCACTTCTTGGTCACTGCCTAGGAGGTTGCTTAGTATGCGGGCTTTCCTAAGCTCGATAACGTCATTGGCTTCATCAATGAGTGAGTCAAGGAAGGATATGTAAGAGGTGACCTCGTAGTTATTTTCAAAATCTGACACATCTCGAAGGCTATCAAATTCAAGAACTTGGGCCCAGTTGAGTCATCCACTGTTATTGGAGGCAGCCAAAGTGTTCCAGGATAAAAATTACATTTCCTGGTAAATCTTATGTCTCTCAAGCATCTACTTTTGCTGGGCTCCAATTTGATTCCTGCTGCTTTAAGCTCCACAACATTGCGAAATGATTGCCAGTCTTTCTCGGAAGTCTTGTCCGCATTACTGCCTAGGAGACTTGTCCGTAGAAGATCAAGAAGATGGATTGGGGTACGCCTTTTATCATTGCCATCCTTTTCTGGTATCATACTATGTATATTGATGAAAGGTCTGATGCAAGCCTTCAATTCTTTTTTCTTTGCGCTCAATTTCATCAAATCCTTGAAGAGTTGATAAGGAAGCTGGTTCTCCAACAAGAATAAATCCTGTTGCGCAAATGCTAGTTGATCGTTTTTAATTTTGAATTTACTGAACTTGTCTTTAACAGTGAAGTATATGAATTGCAATATTGCACACCCGTCCACAAATAACATCCATGCGAGGGTATCATTGTCATACTTCTCTATCACCTCCTCATCGAAGTACTCCTTGAGTTGCTCGATGTTCTTCTTAATCTGGCCATATATATATTCATCACTTTTGCCGCTATCACTAACGAAGGCTTGTGCCAATCTAAGCTTGTAATTCTCCGCTAGCTGGTACTTTGATTTACCATGATGGATAGGACCCAGTGATACCACCCTTGGCTCGTAGTATTTCTGGAAATTTGTCTTTTCTCGCAACAAGAACACAACCTTCTGTATCTTTGGCCTTGTTTCAGCTTGATTTGCTCCTGCATCCCTTAATTTCTTAAACCTCTGACCTAGAGGACTGGTACACACTTTCTCATGGACTGCAATGCTCAGCTTCTCACTGGCCTCAGTGGCAATGACAGGTTGATCGTGGCCTCCGCTTGTTTCACCAGCTTCTGTTCTTTCAACCTTTCTGGAAAGTGTTTGCTCCATGGAAATAACATGCTCCACTCCGGCCATGGTAGAGTGTTTACTCAAACAAGGTAACTATTGCTATGATAGCTTTACTGTTCATGTACTAATTATAAACTTTAAACTGAGCAAACATAGAAACTCTAGCTTGAAGAATTTAGAATCTTAATTTGAACTTTATTCATATATCAACACTGGAATCAAATGTACACACTTTTGTGAAGTTGTAAATTGTTTTACATGGGCACGAACCAAAGTATCAAACTCTTTATTCACCTTTTACTAAAGCAATCTCGGTATTTGAGGTACAAGTTTCAAACTTTACACACTTTTCTAGTTAATTGTTGGTTATATCTTCATCTTAATGCAATAAGACTGGATTTTAACGTAGTATACTTTAGTGAAAACTTTGCTATGATTCCAACCTATCAATCTAGTTGGTTCGCATCATCATTTACTAAAAAAAAAAACAGAGAAAACATGTTACACAATGAATCGTGCTCCAAACAACAAGAACAAAATATGTGATACACGTGAAAGAGTCTTCATTTTCACAGCAAGTTTGGTATATACTCTTGCAATAAAACTGTTGTTTATTTTTGCATGCCCCCCCTGATATCAAGCATAAGTCTATGCTATGGTTTCATTATACTTTTATGGTTATATTTTCCCAAAAAAACTAAAGTAAAATGATATTACAATGATTAAATGATTAAATTCATCTTTTTTTAATAGTTTAAACTTTTAGGAAAACTTATTAATTATCATTTTGTAAAAGTAGGTAATTGAATTCGAATCCTATCTCCAAAGTATTTCCCATTTAATTACAATTTTAAAGCTAACGGTGATTGATCTAGGGAAAATGCCTTTTACTAATGTCCTTAGAAAGACCAAAGTAATAAATATCGTAAAGTTTCAAGCTGTTCTAAAAGACCAAAGAAAATAAATATGATGAAATTCCAAACTCAGTCATGTTTAAAGAGAAGATTTCCAAGCCAAGATCCTTTTAATTATTTAGATTCTAATGGTGAGTGAACCCCTAATTAAGTTGATTAATATAGAGGTTGAGGGAATCCATCTCCTCAAATGAGTGAATTATTGACTTCTATTCTTATATCCTTATCCAATATAGTTCTTATCCTTTGAAATCTTTTTTACAATTAATTCTCCAAAGTTTCAAATTACCAAGCTAGCCAAAAAGGCCCAAATGAGCCCAACCCAAACCACCAAACTGCAACTGCATCACATTACACCGAACCGAGCCCAAGAACCTTAATAGGTGCATATGTAGGTGCAGGTGCAAGAAATGGGAGAACCGCACCATAAGGTGGAGGAGGTGCACAAATTCCCCCAAAACTGCACCGAACCACATCGTGTACACCCCTCGATATTGGCTCCTAGCCTTCTATACAAGTTTATTACGTTTTCTAATCACTACAAAACCAATAATGGATAAGTAGAACTTTATTGACAAATATAAATTGCTTAGGTAGTATCTATAAACTATAATATACTATGATATGGTTAGGAAACTATTCCTTGAAAATGCAATTAAAAAAGAAGAAGAAGCAAATAGCACTAACAATTCTAGGATATGGATTACCATGAGTTGGGTTACATCAAGGATCTTTCAATTCAAGAAGCTTAAATTAGGTTGAAAATTATCCCAAACCCAACTCATGCACAACATTAAGGACTAAATTAAATGAAACATTTCAAAGGATAAAAATTATTTTGAAACATGGGATAAAGATTGAGAACTAAATGTGTTATTAAACCTAATATATTTTTTTTACTTAGAAAATATTAAAGCTACTACAAATTTTATAATAAAAACCTTACAAACGAACATAATAAGGAATGCGATTTGTGTCACTTCATCAATACAATAAATAAATAAAATTTATGAGTTACTCTTTTATGATTGATAATAAATTGGTTTGTAAAGTATTTGTAGTGAAATTTGTAGTATCACTAACATTACTATTTTTAATTTGGTTTTTAGAATTATAAATAATGCTAAATTATGTTAGTTTAAATTAAGTAGAACTTACCATCTTTTTTTATAAAGCAACCAAAAAAAAAATTTTTGATTGAATTAGATTTGATTTTCTCTAAACAAATCTATCCCATATATAGTAATGGAAGATTTGTAATTAATTTTACTAATTTCTCATTGTGCCACGTACGTCAACCACCTTTTTCCTCTCTCTCTCTCCTCATCTTACAATTCTTCTTCTTCCAACCCTTCTCTTTTTGGTTCTTCTCCTCCTCATTATTCCACACCTTACCGCTACTCGTCCTTTCCTGACTCTTCTTCTCCCCATCTTTTTTTTATTATTATTATTATAAATTTGTTATTACTTCCTTTACACTTTTCACTTCCATTGAGTCTATGTTTTTCCTACAAAGAAAAAGGTGATCCCTCTCTCTATTTTTTTTTTTTTTCGATCTTCTTTCTTTTTGTGGATTCTTTATTATTGGCAAACATACACTTTTGGTCCTTATATTTTGGGGCGTTTTCATTTTGGTCCTTATATTTTATAATGTTTCATTTTAGTCCTAGATTTTTGGATATAGGTTTATTTGTGTCTTTACCCTCTTTATTTTCCTTAATTTTTTGAAACATTATCATAAAATATAATATACGTTCAAAAAACTAATGAAACATTATAAAACATAAGGACCAAAATGAAAACACCCCCAAAATATAAAAAGTAAAGGTTCGTTTTTGCTTTTATTGTTTTAACTTTGCTTTGAGTTGATGAATTTTTGTGTTCTTGATGCGTTTTAATGTTGTGTTTCTTATGTTTCCACCACATGTCTTCTCTCCCCTGTTTATGGCTTTGACTAAGTGTTAACATACCTCTGTAGCTAGGTGACAGTACTTTTTTTAAAAATTGCTAATTCTAATATATTATAAAATATATTATATAATCCCACATATTGTGTGGGTCCGCCACTAATTCAAATTAAACCATGTCCGTTCATATAAATATTTTCTAACCTATAAAGTATAAACACATAATTTCAACAGATATACGATACGAGACAATGCCATAGCCATGTATTGTTATTTGTGTCCACATACAAGACTTAAGCGAACAATCTACTGATTTTAAATGACAAATGTGTTGACCTTCCTGATTAAAAGGAAGAAACAAATACAAAGAAACCACTCACACGCACATGCCCCCAGTGGTACATGGAAAATTATCTACAGTTGCCTGTCTCAACATTTGGGAGGGTTTGCTGCATAGTAAGTCTGCACAACACTAAGGGCAATGGCAAAAATTGCAGCAATGAATGCGAGAATGGTCCAAGGGCTACTAAAATGCGTATGCAGCCACTCAACCATCCATATCTTGAGCTTGTTCCTATAATGCCTTTCAATGTGCCGTTTAACACCAGCATAAGCATAAGGATTGGGCACCAAAATCTTGGCTATTGCATTGAAGAGGTCCGCCACCTCTTGGTCGCTGCCAAGAAAATTAAGTAGTATGCCCTCGGATCGCAGCACCATCACGTCTTCCGAGTGATCAATGAGTGAATCCATGAAACATATATAAGAAGTGACCCCAAAATCATCGGGGGCATCAGGGCATGTTTCATAAGCTACCAAGTTTAATAGCAAGGACTTGGTAGAGTCATCTACGGTGATTGGAGGAAGTGTGAGTTTTCCTTTGAGGAAGCTTGATTCAAACATCACATCTGTATAGAGATGAGTCTTACCAGGCTTGAAGTTTACTCCAACTGCCTGAAGCTCCTTTGCTGACCGATAGGAGTACCAGTCACTGCTTGAATCAGATCCATTTTTTCGTGAATTGTCGAGCTTCTACATATCCACTTCGCCCTCCATCGCCACCATCAAAACTGGACTAATTGGGTGTTAGGGATAGGCTTCAGGGTGGATCTTTGTCTTTTCGGCATAGCTGGACATGAACTTGGCTTTGTCATTTTGGTGTTGTTGGGGTTGGGGCTGGGGCTGGTAAAGTTTTGGTGCGGGTGTTTTTTTTATCTGATTTTCTGGTGTATGAATTTGAGGTTTCTCTAATCTTGGATCGATGATGATGGATTAATGAGTGAAAATGCAAAGATAAGGCATAAGTGTGAGTTTCTCTTAGTTTTTCGAGCTTGTACTAGTTTGAATTTGGGGTTTCTATATTTGTGGCGCTCAATGTAATAACAAAAACAATCTTATGCTAGCATGCACTCCCACAACACCCTCCCCCCCCCCCCCCCCCCCCCCTATAACCCCAGTTACAAACACAACTATTAAAACAAATTACTAACAAAACCAAAACAATTACAAGTTGGTTTCCCCCATAACCAGACAAGCACAGTGAAGGCACATTCACACATCTTTTATTTTTGTTTGCAATTCTACCTCCTCATCACCCAACACTGCAATGGGTTTGGAATTTGTGATATGTTTAGTTGAAGTTGTTTAGGATTTGGAAATTGTTTGGCTTAAGTTTAAAATCATTTTTTGTTTGTTTTCTTGAAAACCATAGGTCAAATGATGGCCCGGATTATATTTATTTTTAAGATTTTACGGGGCTATTTGTAGTTTTTTGGGGGGTGAGGTCAAATACATACATCCCTTGTTAGTTTTGTCCCTAGCTAAGTAAAGTTTAAAGTGAGTTGGTCCTATTGGACTCTTAAGTCAAAGAGTGTTTAATATTTATCTGAGGGTGTTCAATATTATTTTTTTTAGAGTATTCAATATTATTTTAGGGTGTTCAAAAAAGGCTATTTTAAAAATAAATATATAAAATTATCTATTTTTTTAGCATTTTATTAAGACGTCTTGTGCAGTTTTTTTAAAAGGTGAGGGTGTTCATATGAACCCACTGCCTATACTTTGGAGGTGCCCCTAGTTTAGTGTACCAAATCCTAGAAACATTTTCAATCTCAATTTTAGATTTGCAAACAAACATTGGAAAATAAGTTAGTTTTCTAAATAAATTAAAAATTAGAAAATGAGTAATTTTCCATAAAATGTTTTTTGTCAAACAAACAAAGTGTAAATGTCAATTTCTTTTTCTTCTTCTTTTTCATTGGTGTTTTATTCTGCTACACTATTGAAAACTTTGGAGAGGAAACATAAATGTAGATTTAGGACTTTTCTTTTATTATTAATTTTATGGATTATGCTTAATGTCATGTTCTATGTTTAGTTAGTTTTCAGGACACTCTAGCCAATTTACTTTTAGCTTCTTCTTTTTTGCTTTAGTTATAGTTAGTTTTTTATGCAAATTAGATTTTTTACATATTTGTTGTAATTTTTTCTTGGAACTAATGATGATTCTATTCAGATACTACTTATACAAAGATCTTTGACATAACAAAAATTTATGATAAAAGAAAATTTTATGCCCATTCAGTTGGGGGTTAATTGGATTCTTATTAGACTTTAATTACTTGTTTCCAATAATTTCAGATGACAAAATCATAAAATAGGCAATATATATACTGGATAAAATATACATGTTCTTATCTTATTACAATACACTCAACAGTCCTCACACATAAAAATCTGATACATACTGTCGTGTTATTCTCAATCAAATTACATCATTTTTTAGTAATTAGACTATGTGAAAGCATAAATGACATCAAATTAAGAGATCAGAAACATTCACCCCCGCTTCTTTGGACTTTCATGCAATCCGGAAATATGGGATCATGTACCGGAGATCACCTATGTGAAATCCTTATCACAAATGAAGAACACATTAGTTATTTTTCTTGGAAGCAAAGATAAGAGGCACATAATTGGTGTGTTTAAGCTTACTATATTATATAATATAGATGTACTTGGAAAGATAAAGCACAAATATTTATTTTACCTTTTTTCTCAATGTGGATAATGCTTGCAAAAGTCATCACAGGGGCCAGGCGGAGAGTCGATTGTGTACCAAGTCTGTACGGCACTTAGAGCAAGTGCTAATAATGCACCAAGGAAAGCCAAGAACGTCCAGGGGCTGCTGAAATGGTTGTGAAAGAATTGAGATAACCAAGTCATCAACTTCTTGTCGTAGTACTTCTGAATTTGAGTTCTAACGTCGCTATATATTTCAAGGTTGGGAACCAAGTCTGTGCCGATTTCATTGAAGAGCTGAGCCACTTCTTGGTCGCTGCCCAGGAGGTTGCCTAGTATGCGCGCTTTCCTAAGCTCGATAACGTCGTTGGCTTCATCAATGAGTGAGTCAAGGAAGGATATGTAAGAGGTGACCCCGTAGTTATTTTCAAAATCTGGACACATCTCGAATGCTATCAAGTTCAAGAACTTGGGCCCAGTTGAGTCATCCACTGTTATTGGAGGCAGCCAAAGTGTTCCAGGATAAAAATTACATTTCCTGGTAAATCTTATGTCTCTCAAGCCGCTACTTTTGCTGGGCTTCAATTTGATTCCTGCTGCTTGAAGCTCAAGAACATTGCGAAAAGATTGCCAGTCTTTCTTGGTGGCTTTTGAGGCAGGACCTTTGCGACTAGGAGTGTTGTCCACACTGTTGCCTACGAGTCTTGTCCGCAGAAGATCGAGTAGATGGATTGGCGTTTTTTTATCACTGCTAGTTGTAGAGTCCGCCTTTTCTGGTACCATACTATGTATGTCGATGAAAGTTATGATCCCCAACTTCAATTCTTTTTTCTTTGCGCTCAATTTCATCAAATCCTTGAGGAGTTGATAAGGAAGCTGGTTCTCCAACAAGAATAAATCCTGTTGCGCAAATGCTAGTTGATCGTTTTTAACTTTCAATTCACTGAACATGTTTTTAACAGTGAAGTATATGAATTGCAATATTGCACACCCGTCCACAAACAACATCCATGCGAGGGTCTCATTGTCATACTTATCTATCACCTCCTCATCGAAGTACTCCTTGAGTTGCTCGATGTTCTTCTCAATCTGGCCATATATATATTCATCACTTTTGCCGCTATCACTAACGAAGGCTTGTGCCAATCTAAGCTTGTAATTCTCCGCTAGCTGGTACTTTGAATTACCATGATGGATAGGACCCAGTGATACCACCCTCGGCTCGTAGTATTTCTGGAAATTTTTCTGTTCTCGCAGCAACAATACAACCTTTTGAACCTTTGGCTTTGTTTCATGTTGATTTGCTCTCGCATCCCTTAATTTCTTAAACCTCTGGCCTAGAGGACCGGTACACACTTTCTCATGGACTGCAATGCTCAGCTTCTCACTGGCCTCAGTGGCAATGACAGGTTGATCGTGGCCTCCGCTTGTTTCACCAGCTTCTGTTCTTTCAACCTTTCTGGAAAGTGTTTGCTCCATGGAAATAACATGCTCCACTCCGGCCATGGTAGAGCGTTTACTCAAACAAGGTAACTATTGCTATGATAGCTTTACTGTTCAGTCTGTTCATGCACTAATTATAAACTTTAAACTAAGCAAACATAGAAACTCTAGCTTGAAGAATTTAGAATCTTAATTTGAACTTTATTCATATATCAAGACTGGAATCAAATGTACACACTTTTGTAAAGTTGTAAATTGTTTTACACGGGCACGAACCAAAGTATCAAACTCTTTTTTCACCTTTTACTAAAGCAATCTCGGTATTTGAGGTACAAGTTTCAAACTTTACACACTTTTCTAGTTAATTGTTGGTTATATCTTCTTCTTAATGCAATAAGACTGGATTTTAACGTAGCATACTTTAGTGAAAACTTTGCTATGATTCCAACCTATCAATCTAGTTGGTTCGCATCATCATTTACTAAAAAAAAAAAGGAGAAAACATGTTACACGATGAATCGTGCTCCAAACAACAAGAACAAAATATGTGATACACGTGAAAGAGTCTTCATTTTCACAGCAAGTTTGGTATTTACTCTTGCGATAAAACTGTTGTTTATTTTTGCATGCCCCCCTGATATCAAGCATAAGTCTATGCTATGGTTTCATTATACTTTTATGGTTATATTTTCCCAAAAAAACTAAAGTAAAATGATATTATAATGATTAAATTCATCTTTTTTTTAATAGTTTAAACTTTTAGGAAAACTTATTAATTATCACTTTGTAAAAGTAGGTCATTGAATTCGAATCCTATCTCCACAGTATTTCCCATTTAATTACAAAGTTAAAGCTAATAGTGATTGATCTAGGGAAAATGCC
Source organism: Fagus crenata (assembly GCA_014362285.1). NCBI lineage: Eukaryota > Viridiplantae > Streptophyta > Magnoliopsida > Fagales > Fagaceae > Fagus > Fagus crenata. Next base: position 36,362 of record BKZX01028545.1, read on the forward strand.
TTTTACTAATGTCCTTAGAAAGACCAAAATAATAAATATTGTAAAGTTTCAAGCTGTTCTAAAAGACCAAAGAAAATAAATATGATGAAATTTCAAACTCAGTCATGTTTAAAGAGAAGATTTCCAAGCCAAGATCCTTTTAATTATTTAGATTTTAATGGTGAGTGAACCCCTAATTAAGTTGATTATTACAGAGGTTGAGTGAATCCATCTCCTCAAATGAGTGAATTATTGACTTCTATTCTTATATCCTTATCCAATATAGTTCTTATCCTTTGAAATCTTTTTTACAATTAATTCTCCAAAGTTTCAAATTACCAAGCTAGCCAAAAAGGCCCAAATGAGCCCAGCCCAAACCACCAAACCACAACTGCGCGCATCACACTACACCGAACCGAGCCCAAGAACCTTAATAGGTGCATATGTAGGTGCAGGTGCAAGAAATGGGAGAGCCGCACCATAAGGTGGAGGAGGTGCACAAATTCCCTCAAAACCGCACCGAACCACATCGTGTACACCCCTTGATATTGGCTCCTAGCCTTCTATACAACTTTATTACGTTTTCTAATCACTACAAAACCAATAATGGATAAGTAGAACTTTATTGACAAATATAAATTGCTTAGGTATTATCTATAAACTATAATATACTATGATATGGTTACGAAACTATTCCTTGAAAATGCAATTAAAAAAGAAGAAGAAGCAAATAGCACTAACAATTCTAGGAGATGGATTACCATGAGTTGGGTTACATCGAGGATCTTTCAATTCAAGAAGCTTAAATTAGGTTGAAAATTATCCCAAACCCAACTCATGCACAACATTAAGGACTAAATTAAAGGAAACATTTCAAAGGATAAAAATTATTTTGAAACATGGGATAAAGATTGAGAACTAAATGTGTTATTAAACCTAATATATTTTCTTTACTAAGAAAATATTAAAGCAACTACAAATTTTATAATAAAAACCTTACAAACGAACATAATAAGGAATGCGATTTGTGTCACTTCATCAATACAATAAATAAATAAAATTTATGAGTTACTCTTTTATGATTGATAATAAATTAGTTTGTAAAGTATTTGTAGTGAAATTTGTAGTATCACTAACATTACTATTTTTAATTTGGTTTTTAGAATTATAAATAATGCTAAATTATGTTAGTTTAAATTAAGTAGAACTTACCATCTTTTTTGATAAAGCAACCAAAAAAAAAAAAAAAAAATTGATTGAGTTAGATTTGATTTTCTCTAAACAAATCTATCCCATATATAGTAATGGAAGATTTGTAATTAATTTTACTAATCTCTCATTGTGCCACGTCGACCACCTTTTTCCAACCTCTCTCTCTCTCTTCTTGTTCCTCATCTTACAATTCTTCTTCTTCCAACCCTTCCCTTTTTGGTTCTTCTCCTCCTCATTATTTCACACATTACCGCTACTCTTCCTTTCCTAACTCTTCTTCTCCCCATCTTTTTTTTATTATTATTATTATAAATTTGTTATTACTTCCTTTACACTTTTCAATTCCATTGAGTCTATGTTTTTCCTACAAAGAAAAAGGTGATTCCTCTCTCTATTTTTTTTTTCAATCTTCTTTCTTTTTGTGGATTCTTTATTATTGGCAAAGATACACTTTTGGTCTTTATATTTTGGGATGTTTTCATTTTGGTCCTTATATTTTATAATGTTTCATTTTAGTCCTTAATTTTTGGATATAGATTCATTTGTGTCTTTACCCTCTTTATTTTTCTTAATTTTTTGAAACATTATCATAAAATATAATATATGTTCAAAAAACTAATGAAAGATTATAAAACATAAGGATCAAAATGAAAACACCCTTAAAATATAAGGAGTAAAGGTTCGTTTTTGCTTTTATTATTTTAACTTTGCTTTGAGTTGATGAATTTTTGTGTTTTTGACAGTTCTACTTTGGCTTGATGCGTTTTAATGTTATGTTTCTTAAGTTTCCACCACATGTCTTCTCTCTCCTATTTATGGCTTTGACTAAGTGTTAACATACCTCTATAGCTACGTGAGGGTACTTTTTCTAAAAATGGCTAATTCTAATATATTATAAAATATATTATATATTCCCACATATTGTGTGGGTCCGTGACTAATTCAAATTAAATCATGTCCGTTCATATAAATATTTTCTAACCTATAAAGTATAAACACATAATTTCAACAGATATACGATACAATACGATGCCATAGCCATGTACTGTTATTTGTGTCCACATACAAGACTTAAGCGAACAATCTACTGATTTTAAATGACAAATGTGTTGACCTTCCTGTTTAAAAGGAAGAAACAAATACAAAGAAACCACTCACAGGCACATGCCCCCAGTGGTACATGGAAAATTATCTACGGTTGCCTGTCTCAACATTTGGGAGGGTTTGCTGCATAGTAAGTCTGCACAACACTAAGGGCAATGGCAAAAATTGCAGCAATGAATGCGAGAATGGTCCAAGGGCTACTAAAATGCGTATGCAGCCACTCAGCCATCCATATCTTGAGTTTGTTCCTATAATGCCTTTCAATGCGCCCTTTAACACCAGCATAAGCATAAGGATTGGGCACCAAATCCTTGGCTATTGCATTGAAGAGGTCCGCCACCTCTTGGTCACTGCCAAGAAAATTAAGTAGTATGCCTTCAGATCGCAGCACCATCACGTCTTCCGCGTGATCAATGAGTGAATCCATGAAGCATATATAAGAAGTGACCCCAAAATCATCGGGGGCATCAGGGCATGTTTCATAAGCTACCAAGTTTAATAACAAGGACTTAGTAGAGTCATCTACGGTGATTGGAGGAAGTGTGAGTTTTCCTGTGAGGAAGGTTGATTTAAACTTCACATCTGTATAGAGATGAGTCTTACCAGGCTTGAAGTTAACTCCAACTGCCCGAAGCTCCTTTGCTGACCGATAGGAGTACCAGTCACTGCTTAAATCAGATCCATTTTTTCGTGAATTGTCGATGAGTTTTCCACGAATGAGTTCAAGAAGATGAACAGGCTGATCTTTAATTTCAACTTCTCTTAGCTCTGGCTGGGGAGCTTCTTGTTCCCAAATGTTTATAGGAATACAACTAAGAAGCTTTTCCATCCACGATGTTCCTAGAGGAGGAAGTGCCCGAGTATGCTCAATGAAATTGTTGATGATACTCTTCCCTTCATCATCTTTGAACCTCAAGCTCATCAATGCCTTGAGTACTAGAAAAGGGAGTTGGTTCTCTAGTAGCAACATGTCCCGATGCACGAATGCTATAATGTGACTTTTCATCCCCATGTCTTCACGCTTGTTTTCCGCAATGCAATACATGAATTGCAGAATGAAGCAGCCATCAAGAAACATCATTTGAGCAAATGCCTTGTCGTCAAACATTTGTGTTGAGCCCTCAGCATAGCATTTTCTTGCATTGTCAACCACCTCAACTACTTTGTTGTATACATCGTCAATACTTGTTCCACTCTTCATGACATACTGCCGTGTCATTGGAATTTTATGCTTCTCCACTAGCTGCAGCCCATGTGAGCCATGATGGTAAGGACCAATGGAAACCACCCAGGGATCGTAGCATTTCTCGTTCGATTTAATCTTACGAAGCATCTCTGGGACTTTCTGTATCTTGGGTCTTGCCTTTTGGTTGATTGCAAAGTTTCCCTCATCCTTCATTATGGAATTCAACCACTCATCATGACTACCTGAAGAAGATGAATCTCCAGAATTTTGGACTACGACTGTCACCATTTCAGCCATCACGAATATGAATGTAATTCGAATAGCTCCTTCGTATGGCCAAGTCTAGATTTTGAAATACTACAATTGATTGCCAAAATGAGGAAACTTCTAGATCGGGACCAAGCATATTACACTTTAGTGACATATCAAGTTTGGCATTGCTTGATGCTTAGGCGCTAACAAAAGATGTAACATTATTTTAAACAAAGTAGTGTTCGAAATCAGCTATTTGTCTTTTGATTCAAATAGTGAAGTTTTTAGATAAATCTTACATTTCCATTTTTTTTTTCTTTCTTCAAGTTGAAGAAAGAAAAAAGTAAATGAGACTCAAAATAAATAATGACTTTTTTATTATAAATTAGTATAATGGTTTCTTATTATAAAAAATAAATTATTCCCCCTTTTGATAGACAGTAATTCGTAGATAATAAAACTGAAGTCCAAGAATTGAAGCCAAGAACAGCATGTGGCAATTAGTAAGCCAAAAGAAAATCCTGTATAAAAGAGGGGCATGACCTAACCTATTCAAATTTTTCTAAAAGAAATTAAATTAAAATAAAATGCAGACTACATTGCATAACTGCATTACCAAAATTGGAAAAGCAGAAATTGATGACTAGCTTTGGGAAAGTTCTCGGCTTCGCTTAGCAGCAGCAATAACCGCATTCATCAAAGTTCCACGGAATCCACCTTTCTCCAACTCATGAATACCAGCAATGGTAGTCCCACCGGGTGACGTAACATCGTCTTTGAGCTGACCTGGATGCTTCCCAGTTTTGGTGGCCATAGATGCTGCTCCCAGTACCTACAAAAGAAACACATTTTATTTTCCCTCACAAGTAAAGGACACACTGCTAAAGTGTAGAGGGGCATATAAAGTAAAAAAGTAGCAAATCTACTTAGAACTACTTTGGGCCTACATCCCATGACTGCCTCCACCAATAAATAAATTTTTTTTTTATAGGTAAAATGATTTGTATTAAAAAGGACCAATGTGTGCACAAAGTACGCACACAAAGGCTAAACAGTTACAGCATAGAAGAAGAAACAGAAACAGAACTCAAAGAAACAACAAAATCAGCAACACAGTTTGCTGTAGAAAAGCCCCACGCCCTTGCCCTATCAAAGAGAGAACTAGCAAACTTCTCAAGAAGCTGATCTGCAGAGCACACTGCGTCCTCAAAAGTTCTACTATTACGCTCCAGCCACACAATCCACATTAGGCACAGCGGAGCTAAATTCCAGATATCAAAGTGATGCTTCCCAAACCAATTACGCCACCCAAATAATAAATCCTTCACACTCCGCGGAATAACCCAAGAAACATGGAACGAACGGAAAAGAAAGCTCCATAACACATGAACTTGGACAATGTAACAAAAGATGATCGACTATCTCCCCATTAGAACAACATAGGCAACACCGACTCACCATTGTGTATCCTCTCTGCATAAGGTTATCACAAGTAAGGATTCTCCCCCAAGTCGCTGTCCAAATGAAGAAAGAAACCCAAGGAGGGGCTTTAGCCGCCCAAATGCCTTTCCAAGGGAATGGCACCCCAGGCCTAGCATCCAATAAATGATAAAACGAGCGAGAAGTAAATACACCATCCTTATGACCCTTCCAACACAACCCATCAGGCCCCTCTTTGGAAGGAGAATTGGAGGCTAAGATTTGAAAAAACTCCACCACTAGATCAAGTTCCCAGTCATTAAAGTCACGAACAAAGGTGACATTCCAATCACAAAAGCCCCCCACTGCTGGTCTCAATAAAACAGAGGCAATAGTCGCCTCCCATTGATTTGAACAAGCAGAAAGAGTTGGGAATCAATCCATCAAAGCCATCTCCCCACACCATTTATCTTGCCAAAAGCGAATCCTAGTCCCCATACCCACCACAAACTCAGTATGCTGGAAAAACTCATTCCACCCTAACATAATGCCTTTCCACATACCACAGCCATACGGGCCTCTAATACGAGAGGTACGCCATCCACCTAAATCAACACCATACTTTGCAACAAAAACACGATGCCAAAGATGATGCTCCTCCAAGCCAAATCTCCATAACCATTTCCCCAATAGAGCCTTATTGAACAAAGTCAGGCTCCTCACCCCCAACCCTCCTTTCTCTTTTGGAGTACATACCTTATCCCAGCCCACAAGGTGGTGCTTAAACTCCTCACCCATACCACCCCAAAGAAAGTTCCTTTGTAGCTTTTCGAGCCTGTGAGCCACACTAGCAGGAATAGTAAATAAAGAGAGGAAGTATGTAGGGAGGCTAGAAAGCGTACTCTTAAGAAGGGTTAGACGACCTCCTTTAAATAAATACAGCTTTTTCCAACCTGCCAACCTTCTCTCCATCTTCTCAAGAATAGGGTCCCAAACCGACACTGCCTTGTAAGAGGCCCCCAGAGGCATACCAAGATATGCCAAAGGAAGCGAACCAACCCAGCAATCAAGAGAATCAGCCAGCATTGCAATGTTACCAACCTCGCCCACTGGGACCATCTCACTCTTGGCCATATTCACACGGAGGTCCGTAACCGCCTCAAAACAAGTAAAGACCATCCAAATATATGACAACTGATCCAAGTCTGCATCACAGAAGAGAATAGTGTCATCAACAAACAGAAGGTGAGAAATGCGTAACCCGCCACTAGCATTATCCCCCGCACTGAAGCCCTGGATCAAGCCCTCCAACTCCACTCTCCTCAACATCCGACTCAAGACCTCCATAATCAAGAGAAAAAGCAATGGGGACAAGGGATCCCCTTGCCGAATACCCCTCGAACTACTAAAGAATCCTTCAGGAGAGCCATTCACCATAACTGAAAACTGCACCGATGATATGCAAGCTTCAATCCATTGACACCATTTAAGCCCAAAGCCCATCCGCTTCAAAAGATACAACAAGCTACCCCAATGGACATGGTCATAGGCCTTTTCAATGTCCAATTTACAAATAATACCAGGAAGGCGGCTCTTAAGCCGGCTATCCAAGCATTCATTCAAAATTAGAACCGAGTCCAAAATCTTCCTGACTCCGATAAAAGAATTTTGAGATTCCGAAATGAGCTGATCAAGCACCCCTTTAAGATGATTGGCCAACACCTTAGAAATAAGCTTGTAGACACTACCAATGAGACTAATGGGACGAAAATCCCGAATATTAGTAGCATTCTGCTTCTTGGGAATAAGAGAAATAAACGAGGCATTGAGAGATCTCTCAAATTTGCAATAAGTGTGAACCTCCTCAAAAAATCCCATTATGTCATCTTCTATCACAGACCAGCATTTCTGGAAGAATGCCATGGCGAAACCGTCTAGTCCAGGAGCTTTATCCCCTTGAAGATCCTTGACCACCTGCAAAACTTCATCCCCTATCAAATTTCCTTTCCAGCAAGGCTTGCTCCTCCTCCGAGATCATGTCAAAGTCTAACTCATCAACCGTAGGTCTCCATGACTCCTGCTCCTGATACAACAAGGCAGAAAACTGAACCACCTTCTCTCTCACCTCCGACTCAAACCTCATAGACAGCACCATCCACCTCCACCCTTTCCATATAATTGTTGCGTCTATGAGAATTAGCCATCTGATGAAAGAATTTTGTGTTGTTGTCTCCCTCCTTCAACCAAAGAACCCGCGACTTTTGCCACCAAGAGACTTCCTCCAAGATAGCTAATTTTTCCAATTCTGATTTGCATGCCTCACGCAAGACACATTCCTCAGAGGTCAAAAAACTAGTACCTTCCTTTTCATCAAAAGCTTGCAAGTCACCTTCCAGCTGCTGCTTCCTTAATCCCACATCCCCAAACACTTACTTATTCCACATCTTCAAGTCTTCCTTGAGAGCCTTCAATTTTTGAGATAGCACATAACTGGGTGTATCCCTAAAAGAATATGAAGACCACCACCCACGAACCTTATTAACAAACTCCGGGTCTTTCAACCACATATTCTCAAATTTAAAAGCCCTCTTACCCCCATTCATACCTCCCACTTTCAGAAGAATTGGAGTATGATCAAAAATAGGTTTGGGCAGTAATTTCTGCATAACATCCAGATAATGCTCCTCCCAATCCGAAGAAACCGAACTCTATCAATCCGTGACATCGATGGGTTGATCAACCCATTACACCAAGTATACCTGCCCATGCAAGGGGAGATCCACCAAATTCATATCTTCAATAAAATCCGAGAAGTCAATCATGTTCGCACTTAGTCTACTACACCCCAACCTCTCATTAGGATACCGAACAGCATTGAAATCCCCAAAAACACACCAAGGCTGAGCCCAGCGTTGACGAACACCCTTCACTTCACTCCAAAAATCAGGACGAATCTCATTACGGGTCGGACCATACAAGCCCATACCAACCCATTCAAAACCATCCAGAAAACCCTTCCACGAACAAGAAACAGAAAATTTACCCACAATAGAGTCAACTAACTCTAACACTCGCTTATCCCATAATAAAAGAACCCCCCCAGCTGTGTTAACAGCATCCAGAGCTACCCAAGCAACAAAACGATTACCCCAGATGCTTTGGATAATTCTCCAATCTACCTTGTCCAACTTTGTTTCTTGCAAACACACCACATCCACCTTCCATTTACGCAACCAGTTCCTGAGGATCCCCCTCTTCTTGGGATCGTTCAAACCCCTGACATTCCAAGAGACAAGTTTTGGCTTCATAAAAAAACAAAAGGCCCAAGCAACTTACCTCAAGTCTCAACAGCACTCACGCTGCCTACCTTCATAATTCACAGATGAAACCAGGTTACGAAGCTCTCGAGCACCTTTTGTACCCGAGCAAACTTTCCATGAGCCTAATGCACCTTTGTTTCGGGACCTAGAGGCCTCAATCCTCCTCAACAAAGCCAAACACTGCTTCTCATGACTATCCAGAGGAAAACCCACTAACTCACACAGACCCCGATAATGGGTGCTTACCCAGGTAGACCGATCTGAATCCGTAGTGGGAGGCTTACCAGGAACAACCGTGACCAGTGGTGGCGCAATCACTGCCAACGGCTCACAAACCATGAGAGAGAAGGGTTCCGTCTCGCAATGAAACACATCAATTTGGTCATGACTCTCCAACACCGAGAGCCAAGAATCGGCTTCCTCTTGGTTAGAGCATAAAGGCATCAAGCTCCCGAACTCAAAGGCATGCGCCGTATCTTGGATCTCCTCCGCCAAATCCACCCGTACCAGAGCAAGGTCCGTAGCGGAGCTCGATTCCTCCACAACCACTGCTGCGTAGCTCGGATCCACCATCGCATCACCCTTAGGAGCATGAGAAATCGGCATGGAAGCTTCCTCCGGCGACACCCCCATAACGAGGTCTCCACCGATCTCATCACCAGCGTGTTCTCCCAAGTCAACACTAAGTGCGATTTCCCCATCCTCCAATTCGTCCACTTCCGGTTCAGATCGAGGCTCCATAACACGGGTTAAATCAGGCTCTTCACACTCACGGTGGACCTCTTGTGGGTCAATAGATGGTCCACTGGAAGGGCCATCACCCTTTTGGGAGTCAACCCATATAGCACTACGAGCCTAGCCCTCTACCTTAGTAATACGAATTGTTTTGGGGCCCAATTTCCATTGAAATTTAAAAGATCTGGTCGGGCGGGGCTCCGTGGTGGAGAGGGTGACCCGATCATTGACTTCAATTACATATCTTCTTAAATCCCAAGATTCTCGTTGCTTGATTTTAGGCGCCAATTGCAAATCATCCCTCCGTAACGGCCGCAATTCTTGCTGGGATATCTTGCCGTTACGAGTTGACTGGGTTTCCGGCGCCGACGGACGGCCAACCCTGGGTTTTTCTTCTCGTTTCGGCTGAACCTTGCCAGACTCAGTCTCCAGGTAGTATTTCTATATCTCGGTCACGAAAAAGGTCCATCCCTCCCCACGCCAACCTTCTGGAATCCTAATACTACCTCTCTGTGTTCCCCCATGGTACTCTGACAGTTCCACAAATCATCCACCCCGGTTCGACAAGCAGCTGAATTCCAAAGTTCTATATCCTTCACGCCTGAAATGGAAAATACCACTCCGAGACGGTGAAACATGTTTCAACTTCCTCAATTCTCCTAAAGTCAATTGCAACCCTTTAATACCGAGCCAAACGGACCCTTGGAAACGACCTTTGTTCTCCATTATGTGATATGGATCCGCCCGGCCTCCATCAAAACCCAACATGAATAGTTTGGAATCAATACGAAATGGCTTCCTTCGGACCTCCATGGCTTTCCGGTGATATGGTTTGGATTGGGGTGGGTTAGGGAAGGGTGGTTTTTGTGAGATTTGGAGTGGCTGCATGGGGCATATGGGCTGTGTGATGGTGTGTGGGAAGGCCTGGGTAAAGAATATAGATGGTGGTGGTTGGAACCATGGCGTGGGGTAGGTTGGTTGTGGGGGAGGTGGTGTGGGAAGGTTGAGAGGTGGTGGGGGAAGGTTGAGAGGGGGCAAGGAAGAAGGATGGAGGGGGGGGGGGGGGGGGGGGGGGGAAAACCCAAAAAAAAAAAATTTTGAGACAAAAAACCCCCCACAAAAAAAAAAAAAAAAAAAAAAAAA
>BKZX01028546.1:0-11488 GCA_014362285.1 Fagus crenata
AGTAATAAACCTATAAGCCTAATCGAAGAATTTCTCAAAATTTCAGGTACCAAATAATCGGAGAATACATGTATACTAGTTGGTAACCTATGCAATATACGGGAAAGTTTAACAAAATAGGATTCTTTTTTCTCTAAATATATAATTTGATGATTATTTTAATTATTATTATTATTGTGTTTGTATATGAAACTATATATTCTAGCATTAGGTATTTATTATGATTGTGTTTATATATGAAATGATATATTCTATCTTTTAAAGAAAATAGAATGTGTCACGATTCTTAATTAAAAATAAATGATAATTTGTAAAATTGTTTAATTGAAAGTAAATATTGATGTGTAAAATTGTGGAGGGAGTCAACAAAAAGTCAAACATTTTTTGTTTTATATATTATATTGATAAAAATATAGATATAGATTACTTACTTCTCCCAACTAAAATGTGTTAAAGAAGTAAATGAAATACTAAAATGTGCTAAAGAAAGAAATTAAAATGAGATCAACTCCAGATATTGTACATATCCAACCCATAGGCAATAAATTTACAGTTTGTAATGACTTCAGTCATATTGCATAAATTTGAGACCAAAATGAACATCAAATTAATATATTTCCATGGCGTAGCTATCCATTTTGTTTCCTTTAGCAAATATTGTCCTTTGAATTAATTAGAGAATATGTCTTTGAGAAAAAAAAAAAAAGAAAAGTTGGATTTGATATAAAAAAAAAATTAAAAGAAAAAGAAAAAGAAAAAGCCAACCAAGATGTTGACCTGGATCATTTTAGGACTCGCATGTGATGATCATGCTCGGGGTGCGATAATCCTTTTTCTTTTTTAATTATTCTTTTCTTATTTTACTTATAACTTTAGGTGTTTTACTGTTGGTCTTTTCGACTTCCATTTTATCCATTTAATCTTTTTTATGACACAGTTGATTCCAAGTAAGATTTTAATAATTTTAATTTTGAAAAACTTTTTTCTATAGACGTGACCGTGACAGATATAGTCAATAATATTTTATATGCAATAGATGCATTTGGAAATCAATTCACATTCTTAATAAAAGGCTCATATATATATATATATATTAATAAGTTCATTTTTATTTATATAAAAAATATTTTTGAACTAAATTTTAATTAATCTATATTTTTTAATTCTTTAATTATCATAAATATTTAGACAAAATGATTAATTTGTGTAATTCTCAAAGTTCAGGGAGTTATAATTTCAATTTATTTTTTTTTACAACGAGGAGGGTGCCCAAAGTTTTTCAAATATTAGACTATTCATTCAGGTATATGTAATCATGTTCTGGGAATTATAATTTCAATTTTTCTTTTACAACGAGGACGGTGCTCAAAGTTTTTCAAATATTTGACCATTCACTCGGGTGAATTTTTTACTATTCCCTTGTGTGTGTAGTCCCCTTGATCTACATACACAAGATATTATAATGAGTAATCTTTTGGGGGTGGCCCCAAGATACATAGTAGAGGTTTCGAGCCCAAGATTTAATGGATCTCATGAGGCCTTAGGAACCACTAGGTTAGTCCCTTAAAACATGATCTTCTCAATTTCAAGTGTAATGAATAGAGTCCATTTGACGGTTTAAGTTTTATCTCTAGGATCTAATAGTTTACAGACTTTCACGTCATTTAAATGACATGGCAGTGTGTAAAGTGTTAGATCCTAAAAATAAAATCTGAATCGTAAAATAGACTCTCTTCATAAGGTTTTATGAACCACTAGCCAACTCCTTAGAATAGGTTCCTCTCAATTTCAAGTGTAATGAAGAGAGTCCACGTTACGATCCAGTTTTTATTTCCAAGATCTAGTAGTTTACAAATTCTCATGTTATGGCGGTTTGTAAAGTGTTAAATCCAAAAAATAAAATATAAACAGTAAAATAGATTCTTTTCATTCCACTTTTAAGGACCCATTTCCCAACCATGTGGGGTTGGTTCTTACTATATATATAAATATATATATATATATATATCACATGCAAATTACTTCATTAATTACCTCCTCTGATTAATAAGCTTTGGTTTAATTAAAATCAAGTTTTATTTAATTTAAATTTTAAAATATATTGACAGTTTGTATTAGCCATTTTGTCAAAGATGTTTTAATCCCTATTGGCCGGCTCCAACATAGCAAGAACATACCAATGCTACATAAAGAAATTAATACAGGTCACTCACCTCTGTCATTCCTTCTTAGCAAACCTTCTTCTGGCTTTGCATCACCTCACGGAGATCGAGTTGTCCACCATGGGAACAACCCTTGCTCTTCCTTTCATTGGGAAAAGTTAGAAAAAAAAAAAAAAACTAGTTCAATTATAACCATATAGATTTCATTACTATTTTGATTCATTCTACAATATCTACACCTTTTTTTTTTTTTTTTGTGGATACGATATTTATTTAATGGTACCAATGTCAAAATGATGGTACCTACCATCATATAATTGGTTGGACCCAAAATTATTTATTTATTGATTTATTTAAATTAATATAAAAAAAAATTAAATAGTTCACATTGGATAATAATAACATCACATTTGATGGTAACTTGACCCCTATTATTATTATTATTATTATTATTATAGATGTATGCACATGGTAGACCAGAAGCTAACATAGCATACAGGCTCTAAGGAATTTATTTAATCATTTTATACTTTGATCAAACCCTGTTTTAGACTTCCTAACCATCTTTTTTCGACTAATTCCTGGTACCGAAAATAAAGGTGGCCCGTAATAATTGACCTGCTATGTCAATGAAATATGTAGCCCATATTTCTTGAGGTATTAATAAAGAAAGCGATTAATGTAAATGACTTCCCCAAGCTTCTTAACATCTTCCACACAATTTTCTTTCAATGTCAATGGAAAATTAAGCAACAGTAGGACCAGTTAGTTAACGCACGACACCAACTTAATCCAAGTGAGACTCCTCCAGATTTGATCATAAATTCTACCCAACCAAATATTCCTTTTCGTTCTATAAATACCTCTTAATCAATTTGAAGTCATTCATTCCTTTTTATTCTTTCCTCGTAAAATTCCATCCTTCACCCACCAACATAATGAAATCCCTTTCAAAAATAACGCTCTTCAACCAATTCATTTCATCTCTACTCTTCTTCCTCCTTGTTGTCACCATCCTTCAATTGGTTTCCTCATCCACTGCTTCTGTTTCTCCTGTAACTTCTCCTTTCGTTTACACTAATAGTACGGCAGTAAAAGAAAGAAAGGAAGCGGAGGCTCTTCTAAAATGGAAAACCAGCCTTCACATCAAAAGCCAATCTCTCTTGTCCTCATGGGCTGGAAGCACTCCTTGTGATTGGGTCAGAATAAATTGCGACAATTCTGGAAGTGTCACCCATCTAAACCTTTCAACTTACGGTTTGAAAGGTACGCTTCAAAATCTTAACTTTCAATCCTTTCCCAATCTACTCAGTTTTGACCTCTCTTCCAACTCACTATATGGGACCATCCCCTCGAACATTTCTCACCTCTCTAAACTATTAGTTCTTGACCTTTCTGCTAATCAATTCATTGGTGCCATCCCTGCTTCTCTTGGAAAATTAAGCAACCTAACCCTTCTACAACTTTTTGAGAACCAACTTTCTGGGTCCATCCCTCAAGAATTAGGAATGCTAAGTTCTTTGAGTGACCTTTCATTACATTCAAACAATCTCACTAGTGTCATTCCTGCTTCTCTTGGAAACTTAAGGAACCTAAACATTCTATATCTTTACAAGAACCAACTTTCTGGGTCCATACTACAAGAATTAGGAATGCTAAGTTCTCTGAGTGAACTTGACTTCTCTGAAAATAATCTTATTGGTGTCATCCCTCCTTCTCTCGGAAGTTTAAGCAACCTAACGCTTCTACATCTTTTCGAGAACCAACTTTCTGGTTCCATCCCTCAAGAATTAGGAATGCTAAGTTCTCTGAGATACCTTGTATTATCATCAAACAATTTCACTGGTGTCATCCCTGCTTCTCTTGGAAACTTAAGCAACCTAACTACTCTATATCTTTCCAATAACCAACTTTCTGGTTCCATTCCTCAAGAATTAGGAATGCTAAGTTCTCTGAGTAATCTTCAGTTATCATTCAACAATCTCACTGGTGTCATCTCTGCTTCTCTTGGAAACTTAAGAAACCTAACCATTCTAGATCTTAACGATAACCAACTTTCTGGTTCCATCCCTCAAGAATTAGGAATGCTAAGTTCTTTGAGTGATCTTCAGTTATCATTCAATAATCTCATTGGTGTCATCCCTGCTTCTCTTGGAAACTTAAGCAACCTAAACACTCTATATCTTTTCAAGAACCAACTTTCCGGTTCCATCCCTCATGAATTAGGAATGCTAAGTTCTTTGAGTGATCTTGCATTATCATCAAACAATCTCACTGGTGTCATCCCTGCTTCTCTTGGAAACTTAAGCAACCTAAAAACTCTATATCTTAAAAAAAACCAACTTTCCGGTTCCATCCCTCATGAATTAGGAATGTTAAGTTCTCTTAGGAAACTTTTTTTATCCTCAAACAACCTTACAATTGTACAATAACCTAACTGTTGGTCGTATAACTAGAACTAACTCTACAAAAGTGGTCAAGACCAAAGCTCAACCAAAACAACTCCTTTATGTTGGTCGAAATCTCTCTTTTAAGTATTGAAGTATATGAAAAAAATGGTGGGCTGATTCATACTCACACAACACTCATCCCCGTCGCCCGTCACCTGCTCTGCTTCACCATTCCTCTCTCTCTCGCTCGACATGACTGCCTCGCCTCCATTGCCGCCCCTCACCTGGCCACTCGCCTCCCTCGCCGTTCCTCACAGAGTCACTCTTCGCCCTTCACCGAGCCACTCGCCTCTCTCTCTCTCTCTCTCTAGGTGAGCCCCTAATTCTCTCTATATATCTTGGTTTTGCTATGAATATTTTTGTTGTGGTTAGTCTAAATTTACAGGTTCTTTTAATTTTTTTCCCTCTCAATCTGTTTTGCAATTCTAGGGTTTCTGTTTGAGCTTGAAAATCTTGCTACTTTTTCAATTCCTTTTTAAAAAAGTATAGTGCATTTGCAATTAATCCCCTTCACGGTTTTAAATGTTCTTGTAGCTCTAACACATATCTCAACTTCATAACTGTTTATTAATTTTGGATGGAAATGCTTGGTTTGGTAAATTTTATGTTTGTTTGGAAAGTATGCCTATATGGTGGTGCTTTTGTACTTGAAAGTTAGTCTAACTAAGGCACATGATTGCTGGTTGTTTTATTAATACCAACCAGAATATTAACAATCAAAGAACACCATGGTGATAGATTTTTAAATAATGCTTACATTCCTGACCTCAGCATGAATTTTTGGAAAATTTACTACTTTTTCTGTTTTGCTTTGTTTTGTAAGATAATTTAAGCTTAGCATATGTTGTTTAAAAGATTGTCCAAAGGCATGTTTGGTGATAAATTTAATGGTGCAATTTCCAGAGATGAAGCTTCTTTTGGATCTATGCAAACAGATGAATGTGGAGATGGGCAATCCAAGGAAGCTTGTGCCAGAATGTCAGGCTTTATCCAGTGGAAACATGCTTGGAAAGGGAAATCAAGAGGGAAAGCAACCAGTGCTGCTTCAAGCTCAGCATTTCATTAATAATTCAGCAAAAAATAAGCCTCCAACTATTCCTTTCAGCTCAGAGAAGCAAGCCAGTAGTGGCCAGCTCAGGGGAAGCTATATCTTGGGTGGGAGAATGAACGGAATTACTGAGACTTTATTACTACTTGCGAAACCTGCACTGCCAAACTCTACCTGCCAAACATGGCACATGTAATTCTTTTTCAAAATTATATCAATGTCATCGAAAAACTAAGGAAAGTTTCTTCTTAGTTTTTTATTTTAGTTATCAACCCATTTTATTTGTTTGCTTGTTGTGTATATATTTATATATCTGAAAAATGTATCTACTCTCTTTCATTTCTTTTTGTTTGATAACACTCATTACAATATTTCCTAATTCAAAAGAGTACTTCTCACTTTACACAAATAGTCGAGGTTGATGTAAGCGAAGTTCATGAGCTTAATTGTTTGAGAAAGAGAAACTAATGGATTAATTGTTTGAGATTTTATTATACTTATTGAATATTTATAAAATTGTATTTTATTATTGGCAAATACTTGTAGCTTGGTGGGAAATAGTTTTGCTGGAATCAAATTCTATTTTACATGTAAACCAACTGCAGGTATAATATTTATGTATATGTTCGCATTGTTTGCATAAATTTTCTTTCCATGATATTTATATTCTATTGTAAGATAAATGTTAATTGCAGATGGTGTCATGCAAGTCATCTTTGGAGTGGTGGACATATGATGGCATATTTTGGAAGTCTTACTTTCCTTGTAAACCAAATGTAGGTATAGTTTAACATTTATAATTTATTATAAACTATTTATGATTTTTGCCTTTGTATGTAGTTTGTGTGTGTATTTTTTGTGGTTTCTTTTGTATATATATATATATATATTAAATGAATTCTTTTTGATTGCAGGGGCATCCAATTCAAATAACAGTAGCTAGTAATGACCCAAGATATCCGGGCATTCCAAGAAGCAATATATACCAGCAATCAGTAAATTCTTGAACTTTTATTTAATATTTTACTTGTTGTGAGTTTTTAGTTGACACCTTTTTTGTTTTTCTCATTTTTATTTGTAGTGCTGTCATCCAAGCATAGTTTTTATGGAAGTAACATCGATCATTTAGATCATCTACAAGTAATGTTACTAAGTCTATTAACTGTGTCAAATTTTAAGTACATGTAGATTTGGAAATAATATAATACATTTTCTTTTGTGCATTTTCTAGGCACAACATCATAAGCATGAGTTAAGAATCAAGAGGCTGGTGACTTAGTGAAGATAAGTCCTAGCTACAAGATCAAGACACAAAGCTCCCTTTTTTTACAATTGTACGATGACCTACTAGAAGAAGGTGGCGTGGTTCTATATTTGTGGAGAAGATCACCAAATAAGGTTAGTGGTGCTTGACAATTATTTTAGTTAGAATCTACAAGAAAAGATGTTGATGACTTTCAACAACCCAAGTTTCTATATAACCTTTTGTAAAGCTTTTTCACTATAATTTTACCTTTTATTAATATTATTATTTTGTAATTCCCTACTTGGGATGGTTATAACTTTGAATTATAGATTGGATTTTAAGTAATAATAATCTATACAATAACTAATAATCAAGGCCTCAAATTTATTTTAGCCTTCCCTCATAGGTGAGTCTCATTTTCTTATTTCCAATCTTCTACAGGTTTCTGTTGGGATCAAGATGGTATGTGGCTAATCTGCCTTTGGCTCACTATGCAGCTTCTATTTATGTTTTACAATTTTTAATTCGTGTTTTATCATCGTTATACAGACTATCCAGCTCACTCATATTATACCAAATTCAATAGGTACTTATAATTTTTGTTCTTTTTGTGTGTGTTCAATTATGTGTTTGATTGTTCTGAAAACAATGGGAGGAAAATTCTATGTTTGGATGCTGAGAAAACAATGGGGAAAAGGGAAGAACATGGAGTTTAGCTCACGATCAAACTATACAATGATAAAATATTTTAAGATTTATGAATTCTTCATTTTAATGGTTCTTGGATTAATTAGTAGAATTTAATCTCAAAAACCACTCTGATTACTGGAAAGTTGGAAATTGTCTACAAATTTACACTTGAAGAATGCATCTTTTTTTTTTTTTTTAGTTTATCAAATTATTTGCAATTATTTGGTGTCTGCTTCCAATTGTCTTAGTGTTTACAAATTTTTGTTTGCTTACCTGTTTTCTTTCTACAAGTTATTACAATTGAAAATTTCAATATTGAATTTAACTCTATTAGAGCCTCACCTTTAGAAACTGAGACTAGCACCTTTGTCAAAATTGTTTGATTGGTTCTGTTGGTAAGTGAGTTGATTTCACCCTAAGCACACAAACATGCATTATTACTTACTAGTTACTACATACAAACTCCACTCAACTTTTTTGTTAAATGGTCAGTTTCATTATGTAATTATGGAAAGTAGTAGGAATCTGTAACTTTGTCCTAATCTCTTGAAGTAGCTTTTAATGATGATTACCCCTCCTTTTTCTCATCACCCTTGAGTTTATAACAATACTCATGCACATAATTACTGCAGATGGAATCTATTGTTTGATAGTGCTAGATATGTCATGACCTTAAAGAGTATGCAAGGACAATTATGAAGGAGATTGATAGATTGATAATAGTGAAGAGGTAAGCATTTCAAATGATATAGGCATCATTTGGGGTTTCTTATAATATCAAATTTGAGAACATTTAAAATTTATGGGTTCATTATCTATTTGATAGGAATGCGAAGAAGCTGATGAAGATTGTAACCTTTGCAAGCATTCAGCTTTCCATACAGATGAAGGCATTGAACTTGAAGAGAACATAAAAAAGTACCAACCAACAATCCTCAGCTCACGCATTATTGTGTGTTTTCAAATCATAGTATACATTTTCAAACACGGCTTGAAGCACGTCCCCTTTAGTAGTAATCCACAAAAGCAGGGTAGTGATAAGGGAAAGGGGGAGGAGGGATCTGCAATTGTTGCACACAATTTTAAGCAAATGACTGCAACCTTGGATACTCATTCAATCAATTCGGTAACTATGGTTGTTGCTTGCCTTAATTGTTGGATGTGAGTGGGTGTATATTGCTCTGGGGGATGGGGTGTGGGTGTTTGGGGTAGAGGACATTTTTGAGGATCTTTTGTTGAACTCCAAATTGATGTTTTGAACTTCAATCACCTTTGCTCAACCATAGTTACCTTGAATATCATGTGTAAATCCGGTTGTGTAGGTTACTAACATGTATCTAAAAAAATAATTGTACAATTGAATTAGTGAAAACAATTCAATATTTGTCAATTCGCTTAAAGAATAGGTTCATATTCTTACATTAGTTCACGTTATATGCACTAAATAAGACTCTATGGTACTGATAATAATCTCAAAAGGAATTATTTAGTCTATCAGGAAGTTCTTCAAGGCTTTTCTAGTCTTGCAACTTGCCATAGCAAAAGCATGCCTCAAAGAATAAAAAATACGGCCAAGGCATCTAAAATTTTTCCGTCCCCCAATTAAATGACCAATTTTATTTTTTTAATATCTTTCACCTCATGTCCAAGTCATTAAACTGAAGCATTTATTTTTCTTGCAACTTTCTTAGAGGTAAAAATTAAGAGTATCGATCAGGCGGACAATATTAATACGTTGCCCATATATTACAAGTCCATTAAAAAATTTGAAGCATGGCTTGATGCAATAAGGTATTTGCATAATTGTAATAACTTTCAAGTTTCAATTAGCACTAAAAAAATAGTGGGAAACAATTCCATTTAAGAAATTATGCAAGGGAATTTTAGGATAGATTGTATGGTTAGAAGTAGATGAGAAGAGAGTTAATTCGAGAAAAGTTTCAATGTGCTGCACAAAGGATCTTCTGCAAGAGAACTAGGCTCCAAGATATAGCACTCAGTCTAATGCATTCAACCAAAAAACAAACCAACTGATTACAAAGGCAAGCTTATTCTTAAATAGCATACTTGCTACAAGCTGATTAGCTAAGCTTGCTCCCCTTTAATTGGCTTAGAGCTCTTGCACAGCTACTAACTAATTCTAACTAACTAACCTCTAACCATCTTGTTACTAAGGCTTGTTACAAATACTATAACTATTTTTGTTACTAAAAAAAGACTAAGTGTTACACATTTAGCTAAGTGTTACAATTGCCTTGAGATGCTCTTGCATCATAAAGTGCCAAGGAAGAGAAGTACAATAAATTGATACAAATTAAATTTTCATTTTCTCATTTTTCTTTCAACCAAATATATATATGTATATATAAATAAATTACATTATTTTTCATCCTTGTACTGATTCTTCTCTATCCTCTCACTTTTTTTTTATACAAAAATCTTGTGAATGCCTCCGCTCCTGGCTTGGGTGATTATCCACTTTGATAGCCCTCTTTTGTGTAAATAAGAGCTATTGTGGGGTCCAACTCACATATGGTTATGGATCATGAAGCCTAAATGATTCAAGGGTTATTTGGATCATAATATTTGGATTAAATGTGAATTTTGAAGTCCAATTTTGGGAGAGATTTTGCTTAACGATCTATTTTTTAGAAGTATTTTACCAAAAAAAAAATACTGTTTCAAAACTATTGAGAAGAATAGCCTTTTGTTGGAACTTGTCTCTGTTCCAATTGAAACTCGTTTCTTGAAAAGACGAGTTCCAAAGAAAAATCTAAAATTTTGAGATATTAAAGTGAAACTTGTCTTTTGCAGAGACGAGTTTCAACTAAAACTCACAAAAAAGGCTAGATGCCTCAATAGTTTCCAAATAATATATTTTTGCAAAAAAATATTATTAAGCAAAAAAATTCCGAATTTTGGTATCTATGTGTAAATTTTGACTTAATTACCGATTATAAAGTATGATTTTAAATTTGCGGGTCATCAAGCCCAAGATGAATGTGTGAGTCATATAGCCTAATTGTGTAAGTGATCAGGCCCAACTTAATTTGCAGGTCTTTTAGATCGACTTGATTGTAGATCACTTAGTGATTTTTTTTGCCCAATAATCCTTTTTTTTAAATTATATAGCCAAATAGGGTACTTTCAAAGTTATATGTGAGAGTAGGGTAGTTTTTAAAATCGTCTCTTGAAGAGACAATTTTAGTGAATTTTTTATTTTTTTTTTTTTTATTTTAACGCCCTTTTATATCTATTTAAAAATTTAAAAAAAAAAAAAAAATTGTGAAATCGTCTCTTGAAGAGACGATTTTGGTCGTTTTATTTTTATTTTTTTTTAACTTTTATTTTATTTTTTATTACAGGGAAAAAAATAAAAATTGTGAAATCGTCTCTTCAAGAGACGATTTCGATCGTTTTATTTTTTATTTTTATTTTTTATTACAGAAAAAAAAAAAAAAAAAAACTTTAAACTCGTCTCTGGGAGAGACGATTTAAAAATCGTCTCTTCCAGAGACGATTCGAGCGTAACTTTTCTTTTTCCCTAAAACTCATTTTTTTTTAACAGCCTTCTTATTTTTATTTTTTTTACAGCCTTTATATTTTTTTTTACAGCTTTACTTTCCCAAACCTAACTTTCCCATCTCTCTCTCCGGCGGCGACTCTCTCTCTCTCTGTTTTCTGCTCCCGCTGTCACCAACGGCTCTCCCTCCGGCGGCACTCTCTCTCTGTTCTCTACTCATCATCAACGACTCTTTCTCTCTCTCCGCTTCTCTGCTCCGGTTGCTCTCTCCGCTTCTCTGCTCCGGTTGCTCTCTCTCCGCTTCTCTGCTCCGGTTGCTCTCTCTCCGCTTCTCTGCTCTGGGCTTCGCTCAGATCTTCGCGCCGCTCT
>BKZX01028551.1:0-15284 GCA_014362285.1 Fagus crenata
TGTACAATTACAAGGTAGAAACAGAAAATTCATCCCCCTGAACGTGATCCTCCAAAGAAATAGTTGCTTCCTCTGACACTCTTCATCCTGGCAACATGCAAAGCCACTCCTTTGGAACTATTCAGCAATTTCTTTGACAGTCTTGTATCTTGAAATACTTTCCTCTTTGTTTTATGCCTCTCAAAGAACTTGGTTTTCTCACCTGCCTTCTCAACTTCCTAATCTACACTATCCTTTGAATAAACTTCCACAGTAGTAGTGGCATGTGGTTCAATGGATGCAAGTGGTAAACCTTTTGGTGTTTTCTTTAACCTTAGCTTTGGTGTATCTGAATATGCAAGTAAGGATTTCTTCTTACTTCTTGGAGGCTTCTTAGCTATTACTACTTGTTCTTCTTCCAAAATCTGCAAAGAATCCAACAAAGAAGAATCAAATATTTTAGCAGCAGGTTTTTATTTATTAGAAACAATAGAATTAACAGGAAGAGTTTCAAAAGAGTTAGAGAAACAATTTTTATTAAACTCTTCTTGAGGTGTTGCCTCAATGAAGTTCACATATTCACACTCTTCATCCACCAATTGTTGTGGGTTCACATTGAATATGTTGAGCTCAGCTGTCATGGATCCAAATGTGATCTTCATTCTTCCATTCCTGCAATTAATTAAAGCATTAGCTGTGGCAAGGAAAGGTCTACCCAGAATGATAGGAATACCGTTATCAGGATGCAATGTAGGTTCAGTGTCTAAAATGATGAAATCCACAGGGTAGTAAAAATTCTCTATCTTGATAAGCACATCCTCAACCATCCCTTTAGGTGTCCTTACTGAACGGTCAACTAGTTGCAATGTCATTGAAGTGGGCTTCAAATCACCAAGTCCCATTTGTTGATAGACAGTGAATGGGAGTAGGTTAATGCTAGCTCCAAGGTCGAGCAAAGCACGCTCAACCAAGTACTCACCAATGGTACAAGATATTGTGGGGCAACCTGGATCTTTGTACTTGGGTGGGACCTTGTGTTGGATGATAGCACTCACTTGTTCAGTCAAAAATGCAGTCTTCTTCAAGTGATGCTTCCTCTTTACAGTGCACAGGTCCTTGATTACCTTAGCATAGGCAGGCATCTGCTTTATGATGTGCAATAAGGGCAAATTAACCTTGACTTGATGTAGATGCCCCAAGATCTCAGTTGTCACATCCAAATTCTTAGGTAGTCTCAAAGCTTGTGGGAAAGGAGTGGGAATTAGACACGGTTCAGCTTCCTTGACTTTAGGTGTCCCACTCTCATCCTTTTCAGTTGAAGTCTCCTTAGATTTCTCATTAGCTTTAGGAGCATCCTTTCCAATTTCCTTACCACTTCTCAACATGGTAATAGACTTGACTTCCTCAAATTTGTCTGTATTGACAACCTTTGCAGTCTGATTATTGGGATTAGATTGAGTTTGGGAAGGAAGCTTCCCTCTTTCAGTCCTACTCAATGCCTCTGTGAGTCTAGCTACTTGGCTCTTGGTCTCTCTCATCTCTTCATCAATTCTTGTAAATATGGTATCAAACCTTTGATTTTGCTCACCTTGTTTCTGTATGAATGTGTAAAGCACATCCTCCAAAGGCAGTCTAGATGATGATGAAGTAGTATGTGAGGTGTCAAAGTTCCTTGGACCAGTGGGATTCAACACATTCTCACTCTTATAACTCAAATATGGATGATTTCTCATATTTGGATTATAATTGTTCGAATATGAAGAATTATTTGGCCTATACTGATTGAATGCACACAACTGTTCTTCTGGCACATTTAGGAACTGAGATAGAGACTTACAGGCACTTGTGGTATGATCTATCTCTTGGCAAATCCGGCATGCCTCCATAAGATCCTCTCTGTAGACAGCATTTACACCTCTACTTCCCTTCAGCTTGAGTGCCTTTATCTCCTTTGTCAAGAAACTGATCTTGGCACTCAGATTATCTTCTTCCCTTAACTTGAAAATACTACCGCCAGATATAGTAGCACCACTTCTGTTCCGGTCTGTGGAGTCTAAGGGACTTGGTCCATTCCAGGTGTTGGAATTCTCAGCTATTTCATCCAAGTAGTCCATAGCATCTTCAGGCTCCTTTTGTAGAAATTCACCTCCACATGCAATTTGAACAAACTGACGATCTCTAGGTTGGAGTCCCTCATAGAAATAACTTACCAACCTCCAGGTGTCATATCCATGTGTTGGGCAGAAATTGTACGTATCCTTGAATCTTTCCCATGCCATGAATAAAGTCTCATCATGTCCCTGAACAAAACTAGAAATCTTCCTCTTTACTTGTTGGACCTTGTGGAGAGGGAAAAACTTCTTGTAGAACTCTTGGGTCATCTCCCCCCAACTTCCTATGGACCTAGGCTTCACTGTGTACAACCATCCCTTGGCTTTGTCCTTGAGTGAGAATGGAAAGAATCTCAACTTAGCTGTTTCAATCACGTTCTGTGCATAGAAGCTGCCAATCACTTCTTCAAATGCTCTCACATGCACATAGGGGTTCTCATTCTCCAATCCTCTAAAATCTGGAAGTATGGCCATTAGCCCTTGTTTGATCTCCACATGAGGTGCATTTGGAGGAAACATGATGCATGACGGAATGGAGCTCTGAGTAGGGTGCAGCAGCTGATACATGGTCATCCTAGGTGCCTCAGGTGGAATTACTCTTTCTTCAGCCATGATAGAAGATGTGGGTGAGCTTGTAGGTGTATCAAATAGACTTCCAAAAAGTGTCTCAAAAGTCTCCAATCTACCTTTGCTGTTTCTAACCCAAACGCTCATGCACAGTAAAACAAAACAGGTCAAAGTAACAAAATAAACAAATAAATAATTAAAAATAAATAACTATAAATAAATAAATAAATAAAATTGTCTCTTGAATAAGCCGAAACTCCCCGGCAACGGCGCCAAAAATTGATGTCGCTCAATAATAAGCGGTACTTTGTAGTATGTGTAAGGGGTTGTCGATCCTCAGGGAGTTTGTGTTTTCAATAGACAATGTAATTCAATATGCAAAAAGAGTAAAATAAATTTGGTTTGTGGAAATTTTGTAAAGAATATATGTAAAAAGACACTAAGGTTTCAGGGTGTTTTTGTATATCAGTATGATTCCTTGTAATCCCAGTTAAAACTCTTGTTCTAATAACAGTTTACAAGTTGATTATTTTCCTTTTAAAAAGCTCTTGACATGGTTGAACTAATAAGGAACACTATATTACCGGAGAAAATAAAGTGGCTAGAGTAATAATTAGAAAGACCTTTCAATTTATATAACACGAAACCTAATTAAAACCATGCAATATTCCCCCTTAATCATAAGAAAAACATGATTGAACTTATAGAAAGTACGGAATAAAACATACATTAATAGGAATCAAATAATTAACAATCAACTGTATTTAACATTAAAAATAGAAGGGACTACAAGTATTCATACTTTTATACAGAAAACATAGCCCCTAGCCTTAGCAAGAGGCTTAGCCAATCATGGCTAAGGAAAAAGAAAAATAGAGAAAATAATTTCTAGGGAGAAAACTAGAGAGAAAACTAGCAAAGAAAACTAAAATATATTAATGCTCCTTGGCGGCTACCACTCTCCAATTGCTATCTACGCTTCTTTCATTTAGGGCTCCATTGGAAAATAATCTAGTGTGATGCGAGTACAATGGATAATGTGAGCTTGCGGGCTTTAGTGGCCATGTGGGCCTTTTGGGCTTATGGGCTTATGGGTTTTGTTTTTCTTTTTCTTTTCAAACATTAATTTGCACATCTTTTCTTCTCTTTTGCTCCTTTCAACTTGTGATATTTAATTCCAATCTGATTTAGTTTGTGCCTACAATCAAACATAGCCCAAATTAACATATAAGAGATTAAATTAATACACTTAAATGCATAAATCATGTAATTCAATGAATTGAACAACAAACATCCATTTAAGTGTAATTAGACATGAAATGCAACACAACTCCAATAAAATCTCTCCAAAATGCATGTAAATAAGTCATATTCCATTGTGCTCTCTCCCTTTTGCCTTTTCTATAAGACCCTTGCTTTGGGGGAAGTGGAGTAACACCTTTCCTTTTCTTTAAGTTTTTCTTTTTTGGCTAAATTCCTTTTCTATAAGTTGAATTGATAATTGAGAAGCGGATGATGACAGTTGCATAATGGAAGATGACAGCTTTGGTCCCACCCATTTCAAGAGAATGTGAGATTCTCCTTAAGAAAATTATTAGACTGAAGTCTAATTTTCATTTTGCCCCTTCAATTTTAAAAGTTTTTATTTTGATTATTTAAATTTGCTTTAATTTCAAACAAACCCTTCTATCAATCTAGTTAGTGAATTCCGTTAATTGTCAAAATAATAATAATAAAAAAAAACAAAACAAAATCATTTTCTTTACTTTAATTACTTTCACAAGAGACAAACACCAAAAAATCCATAGAAAACCCAGAAACAAAGCATCAACCAACCAATAGACTGGTCCTCAAGTGCTCTTCGAGAGGATGCAATAATGTTCCCGTTTGACATGAAAAGATTGTAGATCATTGAAACTCTTCTTAGTGGTTATGGATTCAATGCTGCAATGACTTGCTTGTTTCAATAGGGATGAAGTTGTAAGTTGGTTAGTTGACATATTTTCTGATTTTTATCACAAACTGCTTGATTTTGAATAAAACCTTCTTTCTCCCCAACTCAATCATGCTCTCTTGGAAGTTTGCAAGTTGAAATGTGTGGTATGTGTTATACGAGCAAGAAGAGTCTAGAAACCTATCATCAATCTTTTTACCTAAATCTTTTAGTTGACCATGAAAATTCGCAAGACAGCAACTATGGAAATGATTTTTGTCCCCCTTTCTCACTTGACGAAAGGTTAATCTTAAGCAGAAAAGATTTTGTTATATACCACATTTGAATGCAAATAGATATAAGATTTGTCAGTCAAATTAATCGAAATGTTTTTTAAGTAGTGAGAGTTGAGAACTGTGAGAGACAGTGAGATTTTTTGGGTTAGGTATTTCATATTTTGATCATGAGTTTCAAACACTAACCTTTTTTTTATTAATCAAATCGGAGTTAAGAGATTGGGTGGGTTGGGTTAAATGGGTTATAATAAGGGTATTTAGACATTTTCGCATAGATTTTGTTAGTATTTAACAGAAAAAATAGATGTTTGTGGTAAATTGCACAGTTTCAAAAGATAAAGGGGGATATTGCTCAATTCAATAAATAAATGGGGAGATTGAAACTGACCCATACATAAAGAGGGGAAAGTGCAATTTGCCCTAGTTTTTATAGAGAGGACGACGTGGTCAAAGAGCAATCTATTCAGAGCTATTGAAAATACGAGATGCCAAACTAACAGAGTTTTTTTTTTTTTTTTTTAATGAGTAAACAGATTTTTCTCTACATAGCTTTTGGAGTGAATAATTAAATAAAAAGGCCTTTTTTCTCACCTTCATTAAATAAGCTATCACAGAAAAAATATGGGATGCCAAATGCGTTTTTTCATGAGTTATGTTATAGACACAATAATTTTTACAATATTTTTAATAATAATTGAGTTGACAGTTTTTTATTAGTTCACGTGAACTCCACACTAACATTGTTTTATTATCTATTATTCACAGCTTGACACCTCATCAATTATAAAATATTTTGTGAAAAATGTTTTAACTCAAGACTTATTTGTTTTTTTCATTCACCCTTTGAGCTTCTCAATCTATCTTAATGAACTCTATCTTACTAATAATAAGATTGCTTAGTTGTGATTTTGTTCCCATAGAGAGGTTGGATTCTGGAAATAGATGTGAGTTCGTGCTTGAAATTATGATGAATATTGGTTTTGCACTTGGATATTTTTTGTGACTTCTCTTCTGAATATACATTATTAGCTAAAATGCTCTTTTGCATTTCAGGTAGGCATGCTCCAAAGCAATCAATCTAGTTTTCTTAAGGAGCTAAGGAGCTATTGCAAGTAGGAATTGGTAATTTCATGTCTGGGGTATTGAGGAACTTTTTTCATGCTCGTTTTCTCATTGTTACAAAATAATTAGACGGGAAATGACATAGATTTTGTCGAGTTAGAGGGGGATTTTCTCTCAATGCAGTCACTAGTTGCTTGTCAGATGTTTAACAATATTTTTGTTTATGCTTTTTACCTTGCTATGTCAAATCACTTTGTTGTATATGATTTCAGATAATTGTATGTGCTGTTCCGTGGTTAGGATGAAATATTGATTCATCCCAAAAGAATAGGGAAGGACATTCCTTTCCAATGGGTACTCTGCAACTAGAGAAGAAAATTAGCTGCAAAAGAAATAAAAGATTACACCTTAAACTCACTGAGAATGACCTTGCAAGTAATCCTTTATGTCTGATTCCTTAGCTGAGCTAGCAACTCAAGCCACCCCGCTGCGAATGATCAAATTGAACCTCTTTTCCAAAGTCATAATAATTGAGGTTTTGCCAGCAGTTGCTTGCTTTTTGAAGTTGGAATTCAGCAGCTCAAATTGTTAGTAACATTCAAGATTAAGTGCTTTAAAGATGTGAACAGGACAAGCTTGATGGTTCCTTTGTTATTTATTTATTTATTATTCTTTAATCTCTTAAGTATACGCCCCTGTTGAACTCCAAAACTCTGAACTGAGAAGATGAAATATTTATATTTTGTATACGGTTTGGCTAAAAGTCAGCTGTGTTTTATTGTTTATTTCTAATGGAATACTTCGACAACATCCAGTCGCAGACATTTCCAAAGAATTTGATGAGTTTTATTTATATGCTGCGAATTATGACTTGAGAAATTCTATGTAGAATACATTGAAGTGAAGTAAATATTGCTCGAGGAAGTGCTAATATATATTGATTTAAGGATAAGTGATGTTTCATACATGTAAATGGAAGTTATATGTTGAAGTCCTTAATTTCCTCTCTTCATTCAGAACAAGGACTGCAATTTAATTAAGCGTGGGAAAGATGGGAGTAAATAGTACGGGCAGTCCATATGCATGGGAAATTGACCTTGTATTCCGGACTAAAGAGAAGAAGCCAACTCATTAATAAAGCTGACATAATTATAAAGCATACACGTCATCAAACAGTGATAAAAGTCAAAACACAAATGGCGTTAGTGTTATTGTTAAGTAGCAGTGCACTACTTTTAATTAGTGTGGGACTCACCTCAATTAAAAATAAAAAAGAGAAAAAGTGAGAAAGATAGGATCTGAAGAGTTATTATTGTATGTGAAAGTTTTTTTAGTTAGCAAAATATCAAATACTAAAATTTTTAACCAAAAAAAAAAAAAAAAACCAATAAAGCATTTAATGTGAAATAAAAAATTTGATGAATCTTTATGATATATTTTTTGGGGGGCAAGACTGTCAAACTCATATGTGTAAACAAATTCAAGGAATTTTCCAATATTATACTTGGGAACAAACATATCTCCACAAATCATAATATGTTCTTTCAAGAAAATAAAATAAAATAAAACAAATTAAAATGTACCTTCACTACTAGGCACCTCTGCTTCTTCCAAGCTTGTACTTTGTGCTAAGAAATTTTATAACAGTAATTTTTGTTTTTGTTTTGAAAGCAACAAGCCAACAAGTGTTAGTGAAGATTTATTTTTTATTTTTTCTGCATTAACAGAAAACCCAACTTACACTTTTGTTTCCAGCACTAACAGAGAGCCTGCCGCGCCTGGTCTTCTTGGTCTCCTGTGCAATAACTCTTCAGATCCTATCTTTCTCACTTTTTCTCTTATTTATTTTTAATTGAGGTCGGTCTCACACTATTTTTTTTTTTTTTTTTAACAAGGCAAATTCAATTAGTTTATTCTTTTTATTGTTGAAGAAAATCTAATTTTATTCTTGATATTGCTGGAAAATCAGTGGACGGCAGTCAGTCAAGCCGCGAGCTGGAAGACCTGCAAAAAGGGAGAAATGATCGGACCTGGCACCGGTTTGGGGCCGGCCTAGGAGGCTCCGATGCTTTTGTTAGTCGGAATATCCTCTTCAAAAACTCTCTCTGTAATTTAGTGTTGTAGTGTACTGTTCATACTTGAGAATAGGAGAGAGAATAGCTTTTTATACATTCTGATCAGACCACGTGGCCTTCCAGGCTCCGTTAGATCTGAGGACACATGGTGAGCTGGTGACCCTTCGTCTGGAAGGTTGTTACTCGTTTCGGAGTGTGGTGTTGGGTGAAATCACGAGGCCCCTACCCCTTATATTCGCGTTGAAGAACACCTGTATGTGACGCACGATTGGCTTGGTGAGTTGCCTTGTCCAGCTCTCATAAAGGATAAGAGATGAGTCACAGCTGATGACTAAGCGTTTGTTCGTAGATAGAAGGGCGTCAGTCGTTCTGAGGGATGAGACGGTCTTCCTCTTGACGTTGAAGGTCGTCATTCCTTACTTGGGAGAATCCGATAAATATTCCCTTCAATCATTATCCTTTATTTTTTTCGTTTAAAATTTAAAATCATTATATATTTAACAGATTTTAATTTTGTAATTCGGTTCATTCATTGGTCTATCCAACCAGGGATCAGATAAAATTCGAGGTATGATGTTGCACTCTCCTAAACCAGTAACGATGACATTAGAAGCTAAAGTTTTCAAAAGGATGAGATTTCTCAAATTTCTAATAGTTAAGAATGTACGCATTTGTAGATAACTTCAACACCCTCGTTTTGAAATCTCTTGTTACATTTTATAATTTCCATTACTTTCACTCGTGAGATTTTTCGATTCAGTTTGACTCACAATACGCTGAAGGGTTTATACCAATTGATATGGATATTTTACACTTTTTCCTAAGTATAGAAGGACGACCTTCCTGCGCCTAAAGAAGGAAGACCTTCCGAATACCAAGATGAATGACGACCGTCATTGACGAATAACCACCAGCTCCGATAGTCCAAGACTGGATCCTTATCCATTACGGGAATCCCGCAAGACAGCTCACCGAGCTGATTCACCACCTGCAACAGGTGTCTTCCACGAATCTAGGGGAAAACAAGCCCATGCACGTCGCACCGCACTACCAACCCGACGAGTACCGGCCTTCCAAGTGAAAGGCTGCTAATGCTCCACGTCATCGGATCCGACGATCCCTGGAAGGCCACGTGCCACAAACAGAAGGTATATAAAGCCTTTTCTCTCTCCTCTCCACAGGTATGAACAGTACAATTTTACTACAGAATTAAGCTCTCAAGTTTTTCTCTGCAACTAGTACTGACAAAGGCATCGGAGCCCCCTAGGCCAGCCCCGAACCGGTGCCCTTTTCCGATCAGTTTCTTTATCTTGCAGGTCTTCCATCCTCAAGCTCGACTGACTGCAGTCATTGATTTTCCAGCAACATCAGTTGGCGCCGTCTGTGGGAATCGCGTTTCAGCTTTCACCACTCCTATACGAAAAGACTACATGGTCAAGACGAGATCAATGGAAGTTAATGCATAGTTGCTCCCTTCCAGTAGTCAATCTCTAGAAATGGCTGCAATGGAGAAGCAAGTGCGAGACCTCACGGCCAACCTTCAAGAGCTCACCCGGCAGAACCACACCCTCAACCAAAAACTCCAACAGCTTGAAACCGAAAAGGAGAAGCAAAGGGACAAAGGGAAGAGCAAGGAAAGAGGCGACGCCGAGTCTCGCCAAGAGCAACAACACGAGCAACAACAAGAGCAACAACAAGAACACCGTCAAGAGCAGGAAGACGAGACAAGGGGTGAACACACAAGAGTGCCCTATGAAGAATCATCGGCAAAATGGGAACAAGAAATAAGGGCTATGAAGGCGCAATTGGGAGAAATGAAAGATGAGTTTAAAGGAAGGGCGACCAGAAACCTGGACACCCTCGTACACAGAACGGACTCCCCATTCACAGAAAAGGTAATTTCTTTTCCCCTCCCATCAAAGTTTCGAATGCCTTCTTTAGAAAATTTTGATGGTACCAAGGATCCCCTCGACCATTTGGAGTCTTTCAAGACCATGATGTGTCTTCAAGGGGTTCCGGATGAGATCATGTGCCGTGCCTTCCCAACCACACTCAAGGGACTAGCTAGAATATGGTTTAAGAAGCTGATACTCGGGTCTATAGGGTCCTTCGCTCAGCTAAGCCACTCGTTCTTCAATCACTTTATTGGTGGACAGCGATGTGGAAGACCTACCACACACCTTTTAAATGTCAGACAGAGAGAGGGCGAAACCTTGAGGTCTTATCTCACCAGAGTCAACAAAGAGACTTTATTGGTGGATGGGGCAGATGACAAAGTGGTTCTGACAGCATTCATTTCCGGCCTCCAATCGGGAGATTTTTTGTTCTCAGTTTACAAGGATCCCCCTACCTCCATGTCTGAAATGATGTACGAGGCCCAACGATATATGAATGGAGAAGACGCCCTTCAAGCCCGAGATACGGGAAAGAAAAGAAAAAATGACTATGCCGACCGTCCAAATGAGACTCTTGAGTCGAAACAAAAAATGCAAAGGAATCAAGGCAAGAAGCGAGAAGACAGGAATAGAAGGGGATCAAACGAGAGGTTCAACCATTTCACCCCACTAAACGCCCCTGTGGATCGCATATTCATGCAAATCAAGGACGATCCGGCCTTGAGATGGCCCAGAAAACTGCTCACAAACCCCGATAGAAGGGCAAAAGACAAATATTGCCGTTTTCACAGGGATCATGGTCACAATACAGAAGATTGTTACGACCTGAAACGGCAGATCGAAGAATTGATTAAACAAGGAAAACTGCAGTGATTCGTTGAGAGGGATCAAAGAGAAGGTCGTCCACCACAAGCACGACCCCAAAGACCTCCAGTGGAAGACCGTCCTGACCCCCAATGGGAGAAATTCACATGATAAATGGCGGAATGGCAGCAGGTGGGACCTCCCGTTCCTCAAGAAAGGCTTATGCTCGCCAGATACATAATGTGTTGGTAACACAGAAGGCCAACAAAACTCCCAGACTAGACGACCTTCCAATTACCTTCACTGAAGAAGACGCTAGGAAGGTCGTCCACCCTCATGATGACGCCTTGGTCGTCACTCTGGAAATCGCAGGTTATTCGACAAGACGCGTCTTGATCGATAATGGCAGTTCGGCGGATATCATTTACTTGACGGCCTTCCAACAAATGAGAATCGGCAAGGATCAATTACGACCCATTGAAACTCCGCTAGTTGGTTTCGCCGGAACCAGTGTTTACCCACTAGGAATAATTTCACTTCAAATCATAGCCGGCACCTACCCAAAACAAGCAACGAAAAGGGTCGAGTTCCTCGTGGTGGATTGCCCGTCAGCCTATAATGTGATCATTGGACGCCCTACTCTGAACCGTCTCCGAGCTGTCACCTCAACTTACCACCTTTTGGTTCGTTTTCCAACAGAGCATGGTATCGGTGAGATGAAGGGAGACCAAGCCATGGCGAGGGAGTGTTACTTAACTTCTGTAAGTACAGATCAGGTCCACCAGACGTTGATTGTAGAAGAACGACGGAACTTCGCTGAACCAACAGAAAAATTGGAAGAAATCACACTGACGGAAGGCAATGAAAAAAGGAAGACCAGAATAGGGACCACCATGCCGGCAGAAATACGAGGCTCGATAGTGCAATTCTTGAGGGAAAATGCAGATGTCTTCGCCTGGAGTCATGAAGACATGCCAGGCATCAGCACCGAAGTAATGGTCCACAAACTAAATGTCAACCCTTCCATGCGCCCCATCAAACAAAAGAGACGGGTCTTCGCCCCTGAAAGGAATGCAGCCGTCATGGTAGAGGTAGATAAGTTGTTGACGGCAGGCTTCATCAGAGAGGTCTATTACCCTGAATGGTTGGCTAATGTAGTCATGGTCAGAAAGCCTAACGGAAAGTGGCGGATGTGTGTTGACTTTACAGACTTGAACAAGGCTTGTCCCAAGGATAGTTATCCCCTTCCAAGAATCGATCAACTGGTAGACTCCACGGCTGGACATAAGCTGCTTAGTTTTATGGATGCCTTCTCTGGCTATAATCAGATTCGGATGGAAGAGGAAGACCAGGAGAAGACGGCCTTCATCACAAGCCGCGGTCTTTTTTGCTACAAGGTAATGCCATTCGGTCTTAAAAATGCCGGGGCCACTTACCAGCGACTGGTGAACAAGATGTTCCACGATCAAATAGGAAGAAACGTGGAGGTTTATGTGGACGACATGCTAGTCAAAAGCAAGGAAAATGAAGACCATCTCACGGATTTGAAAGAGACCTTCCAGGCCCTGAGGACCTACAACATGAAGTTGAACCCAGAAAAGTGTGCCTTCGGCGTATCCTCGGGTAAATTCCTCGGATTCATGGTATCCCAACGCGGGATAGAGGCCAATCCTGACAAAATCAAGGCTATCCTAGAAATGAGCCCCCCGACGACCGTCAAGGAGGTTCAAAGCCTAACAGGAAAAGCTGCCGCCCTGAACAGGTTTGTTTCCAGATCCACGGATAAATGCCTCCCCTTCTTCAAGGTCCTCCGGAAGGCCTTTCAGTGGACAGAAGAATGTCAACGTGCTTTTGAGGAATTAAAGGTATATTTGTCTTCTCCACCACTTCTCAGCCCCTCAAAAATAGGCGAAGAGTTATATCTATACCTGGCCGTCTCATCATCTGCGGTCAGTTCGGCACTTATCCGTGAAGAAGAGCGCGTCTAGAAGCCTGTGTACTACACAAGCCGAGCTTTGAAGGGAGCCGAGGACAGATATTCCAATATGAAGAAGTTGGCTTTTGCCTTGCTGATCGCGTCAAGGAAACTCAGGCCATACTTCCAGGCCCACTCAATAGTGGTGTTGACTGATTACCCCCTTCGGAAGGCCATGAACAAACCTGATGCAGCTGGAAGACTGATCCAATGGTCCATTGAAATGAGCGAGTTTGACATTAGCTACCGGCCTCGCACTGCGATAAAAGCACAAGCCCTGGCAGACTTCATCGCAGAGTTCACTCACCCATGGGAAGAAGAAGGTGAACCAGAACAGCTCGAGGCCTGGACGGTGAACATTGATGGCTCGTCCACCAAGGAAATGGGTGGAGCAGGAATCATCCTCGTCTCACCAGAGAAGGATAAATTCGAGTATGCCATTCAACTACGCTTCCGTGCAACGAATAACGAGGCCGAATATGAAGCCCTTCTAGCCGGGCTGAAACTATCAAAGAAGATGGGAGTCAAGAATCTGACCGTCAAAAGCGATTCCCAGTTGGTTGTAGGACAAATAAAAGGAGAATACGAAGCGAGGGAAGACAGGATGAAAAAATATTTGAAGGTCGTCCAGACCTTACTCCCATACTTTAAGAAAGTGGAATTCGTCCAAATCCCAAGGGAAGAAAATGTCGATGCCGACCGTCTAGCTAGATTAGCATCGTCAGGAGAAGAGTGCGACGGTTTCCTTGAAATACTAGGACGACCGTCCATTGAAGAAGAAACGGTAAATGCCGTCAAGGACAATGTCTCGTGGATGTCACCTATAGTCCGTTACTTAAAGGAAGGGAGGTTGCCCACAGATAAGTTGGAAGCCCGCAAGCTAAGGATAAGAGCTTCCCACTTCCAACTTCTGGACGGCATTCTCTACAAAATGGGCTTTTCTCGACCACACCTCAGATGTTTATCGCCAGAAGAAGCAAATTACGTCATCAGGGAGGTCCACGAAGGCATTTGCGGAAACCATTCGGGAGCCCGAGCTCTGGCACACAAACTCACGAGGGCGGGTTATTATTGGCCGTCCCTTCTACACGATGCCACACAATACGTGAAGACATGCGACAAATGCCAGCGCTTTGCTAACATCCCAAGGGCACCACCAGAAGAGATTACACCCATGACCTCCCCTTGGCCCTTCGCACAATGGGGACTGGACATCATGGGCCCATTCCCAGTTGGAACGAAGCAAGCCAAGTTCTTAGTGGTCGCCATTGACTACTTTAATAAATGGGTGGAGGCAAAACCCTTGGCGACAATCACTGAGAAAAATGTCAAGAACTTCGTCTGGAAGGGCGTCATTTGTCGATTCGGAATTCCAAGAGTCCTGGTGTCTGACAACGGAAAACAATTTGACAACGGACCTTTCAGCGAATTGTGTGCTCAGTTGAATATCAAAAACCATTACTCGTCCCCCAGGCACCCTCAAGCCAACGGTCAAGTTGAAGTGACGAACCAAACCTTGCTCAAACAGATCAAGACCCGGCTCGAGGGGGCAAAGGGCATGTGGGTAGAAGAACTTCCAAGTATACTCTGGGCATACAGGACCACGATCAGAACTCCAACTGGGGAAACTCCTTTCAAACTGACTTTTGGCACCGAGGCAGTCATTCCAGTCGAGATAGGGTTAACTACCCTCAGGACGGCCTTCCACAAAGAAGAGGAAAATGAAGGTCAGCTCCGGCTAAACCTCGACCTCTTGGACGAAACTAGGGACAAGGCAGCACGTAGAATTACACTATACCAGGAGAAGATGGCCAAATACTATAACACCAAAGTAAAGCTTCGACGCTTTGAAATTGGTGATTGGGTCCTAAGGAAAATCACCCAAGCAACTAAAGACCCGTCACAGGGCAAACTGGGTCCCAATTGGGAAGGGCCTTACAAGGTCATACAATATTACAGAAGGGGGACCTACCACCTAGAAGACCGTCATGGAAAAAAGCTTCCCCATCCCTGGAATGCCGAACACCTCAAAAAGTATTATCCCTGAGGTACACACCTCTAGTTACTTTTGCATTAAAGAAGTTTGTATTATCCAAACATTTCCTTTATCAATAATACGAAGGTCGTCTATCTATGCCTAATTGTCTAAACACACTTATTTACGATCGGAATACCATCATTCACCGCATACACAAACACCCATGAGGTGCAATATCCAGAAGGGCGTCATTAAACAATGGACCCCTCGGAGGATAAGTCCAGAAGGGAGTCATCGAAACGGATGCCCCTCGGAGGACGGTTAGACACCCATGAGGTGCAATATCCAGAAGGGCGTCATTAAACAATGGACCCCTCGGAGGATAAGTCCAGAAGGGAGTCATCGAAACGGATGCCCCTCGAAGGACAGTTAGACACCCATGAGGTGCAGTATCCAGAAGGGAGTCATCGAAACAGATGCCCCTCGGAGGATAGTTAGACACCCATGAGGTGCAAGGTCCAGAAGGGAGTCATCAAAACAGATCCCCTCGGAGGACAGTTAAACACCCACGAGGTGCATATTATGAAAGAAGGTCGTCCAGAAGACGCC
>BKZX01028551.1:15294-25949 GCA_014362285.1 Fagus crenata
CCACGAGGTGCATATTATGAAAGAAGGTCGTCCAGAAGACGCCTTCCCTCCAATTTTATCCAGTTAGACACCCACGTGGTGCATTTTAGGAAAGAAGGTCGTCCAGAGAACGCCTTCCTTCCAAATTTATCATGTCAGACACCCACGTGATGCATTTTAGGAAAGAAGGTCGTCCAGAGAACGCCTTCCTTCCAGGTTTGTCATGTCAAACACCCACGTGGTGTATTTTATGAGAGAAGGTCGTCAAGAAGACTTCTTTCGAGTTTATCAAAATTCAACAGTGCAAAAAGAATAACACAAAGACAAAATTATAAAAGCAACTAGCATAAAGTGATCGTCGAGTTACACCCCTTCCACAAGGAGTAAACATAACTCGCATCACGAAGTTCTTTGATTGCAAAAGCTTAAGTCACACCCCTTCCCTAAGGAGTAAACATGACTTCGGTCGAAGGGTTTTGTCCACAAAAGTTTGGGTCACACCTCTTCCAGAAGGAGTAAACATGACCCCAGTCAGTACAACATTGTTTGTCAAAAGAAAAGCCCACATGGCAGCGTTTGAAAAATAAGTATATTTACCAAGACATTGTTACTTAAACTAAGACACAGAGCCTACTGAACTTCATCACCAACTGGTGGGGGATCAACCTGATCGTCCACAGAAACAGCTTGGCCACCAATAGGACCAACCGTCGAGTCATCTCCTGGAGGGCCATCTGGGGCACTAGAAGGGACGTCAGACGGGGTAGCCACGCGCTCCTTCGACTGAACCACATCTTCTTCCTCTTCATCCTCACTACCTTCCTCCACGGCCGTTGTCTCCTCGTCATCAAAAATCTTTACTATGGACCAATCCTGAACACTCCCAAAGGCAA
The DNA here is from genome assembly GCA_014362285.1 of Fagus crenata. Lineage (NCBI taxonomy): Eukaryota > Viridiplantae > Streptophyta > Magnoliopsida > Fagales > Fagaceae > Fagus > Fagus crenata. The sequence goes on from BKZX01028551.1 coordinate 16,167, forward strand.
GAGCAGCCCTCTTCCTAAAATGCTCAAAACCGGCAACATAGTAGCGACGGGTAGCCTCTTGGAAATCTTCAGAAGCCTTATACTCTATGACGGCCGTCTCCTTTGCATCTGATATCTCTCCTTGAAGAGCCTCAGTCTTCTGCAACAACTCGTCACGGCCCGTCTCCAAAGCAGCAATGAGCTCGTCCTTCCTCTTGACGTCGGCCTCCAGCTGTTTTATCTGGCTCCTCAAACTCCCCTTCTCAGCCTTGAGGCCCTCTGCCGCCTTCTTGTGAGCTTGAGCTTGAGCCGTGGCTTCTTCTAGATTCGCTTTGAGCTTAGCCAGCTCACCCTTTGACGAACGTAGTCTGTTGCCCAACACAAACGTCGGTCCCGCAGCCTGAACGTTAAGAAAGATATGTAAAAAACAAATACATATTCTTATAAATGCTCAAGAAAAGATATAAAGAAGGAAGAAACAACCTTCAATGAGTCTTGAATGGACATACGAAGAAGGTCCATATCGTCCACCAAGTCGTACACTTCCAGGTCAACCTTCTCATATAACTTAGCCACCTTGTCCATTGCCCTGGACGAACTATTATAAATGGTAGGGACGACATCGCCAGGAGCCACCCCTCTTCCTTTCACTGCAACGGGAGAAGGGGGAACTTCGTGATACACATGGACTTTTTCAGGTGTATTGACCTTAGCAGAGGGAAGCGGCTTGTCTTGGTGACCACCCTTCCTGGAGCTTTGTCCTTTTTCAATGACGACCTTCTTCCCAGACTTCAGCTTTTTAGAAAAAAGGGCACTGGCGTCTGGAAGGTCTTCCAAATTTTGTGCCACCTCCCTCAGGCGTTTTCGTTCCGCCCTGGTTGTCATTCCTGCAAACACGGAAGGAAGTCAAACAAGAACCAAGCAAAGAAAAATATAAACGTTTCAGAAGGAAGTCACTCACTTTGATTGTAAGCTTTGATTGCTTTCTTCACCTCAGGACTGGGCTCAGGACCCAATGACCACTCGGCCAAAGTAAATGGGGAAAGAAGGTCGACTAGCCTCACTAGCTTTTCCTTCTGATACTCTGCAACCCTCAAAAAACGTTCTCTTAAACTAGTGGACAGAGAAGGGCGGCGGAAAGCTGCAAAAAAGAAAGATGAAATAAGTGCCTGGACGACCGTCAAAATATAAATGAAACCAGGACAAGACGTAAGGCGTCAAGATTGCACCAGCTGCTACAGGAATTCCCCAAGTACGACGAATGCCACAAGGGTCTTCACCTACCGCCTCGTTAGGAGAGAACTCCCAACTATCGCCACACAAAAAGAAAAACTTGGGCTTCCAGCTTCGGTTAGAATTAGGAAGGCCAGGAATTAGTCTTGGGGATCCTTTGTGACATGTAAATGCCCAAATTCCGGGTGACGCGGGTATATAGGCCAATTTATAAAGAGAGAGGAACTCGTCGACCGTCAACTCGTATTCCCCGTCACTGGCCATCTTCCAGAGCACTTGAAGACCTATGGTAGTGCGCCAGGCATTCGGGTTTAACTGACTGGGGGCTAATCCTAGACGATGAAGAAGTTCCCTCTCAAAAGGTCTGAACGGTAGTCTCAACCCCGCGGCTAGGTTATCTTCATAAAGGACGACGTCCTCTCCGTTGGACGAGCACGCCCACTCGCCCTCATCAGGTAACCGAAGTACTATATCTTCCGAGATTTGATACCGTGTTCTTAATCTTTTGATATCCTTGTCTACAAACTTGGAAGATACCCCCTCAGCGACAAAGGATTTGTTTGGGTCTAGACCTGAAACGGGTAAGATGGCCCCCCGAGACGATGAAGAATCTGATGTGGACAACTCTACAGTCTCGGAAGACCGTCCATGACTACCAGAATACTCAGATCCAGACACCGACCCCCTCTCACCCGAGGATGATAACTCCAAAGAGTCACTCACACTCGAAGACATCAGAAACCCCACACGACCGTTCTACAAGCGACGCAGCACTCAACCTCGCCGCAAGACCTACCAGAATAAAAATAAAAGAAAACCCCTTTTTCTTACTCCCCGACTAACACAAAGGGAAAACTAAAATGCTAGAAATGCAGAAAAAGAAAACGGAAAAAGGGGGAAGAAATCGACTTACCGGAAAAGAGGAAAGTCGCCGATATAGAGGCCCCTGAAGAAAGTCACCGGACCAAACACCACCGAAATGGCAAAACCTCCAGCAAGCTCGGCGAGAGAGTGAAAAAAATGCCAACTTTTTTTTGAAAGAGGGGGAAAAGTGACGAAATAAATGGGCTGGTTGGGTATTAAAAGGGACGGTTGGCATTGATACGTGCGTCCAGCCCTAAGCCAACACGTGTCAGAGCCAAATCGGAAACCGTCCCACCTCTTTATGGCCTCTACGCCCGAAACAATAGGAGCAAGGAAATTACGTCCGTGACCCTGACCCTTCACATTCCGAAGGTCGTCTAGCTAGACGACCACGGAATAGGGGGGCAACTGATATGGATATTTTACACTTTTCCTAAGTATAGAAGGACGACCTTCCTGCGCCTAAAGAAGGAAGACCTTCCGAATACCAAGATGAATGACGACCGTCATTGACGAATAACCACCAGCTCCGATAGTCCAAGACTGGATCCTTATCCATTACGGGAATCCCGCAAGACAGCTCACCGAGCTGATTCACCACCTGCAACAGCTGTCTTCCACAAATCTAGGGGAAAACAAGCCCATGCACGTCGCACCGCACTACCAACCTGACGAGTACCGGCCTTCCAAGTGAAAGGCTGCTAATGCTCCACGTCATCGGATCCGACGATCCCTGGAAGGCGACGTGCCACAAACAGAAGGTATATAAAGCCTTTTCTCTCTCCTCTCCACAGGTATGAACAGTACAATTTTACTACAGAATTAAGCTCTCAAGTTTTTCTCTGCAACTAGTACTGACAAAGGCATCGGAGCCCCCTAGGCCGGCCCCGAACCGGTGCCCTTTTCCGATCAGTTTCTTTATCTTGCAGGTCTTCCATCCTCAAGCTCGACTGACTGCAGTCACTGATTTTCCAGCAACATCACCAATATTGTTGCAAAAATCTTATGGATGTTCCAGATAGCTTCTATAAAACAGAAATGGCTGAGCTATTATGTATTTATACAGAAAAATTTAGAATTTGGCATTTCAATTGGACACAAATGACATATAAGTTTTTAAGATTGGACCCCTGTAGAAGAAAAATTAATACGCAGTTATCTCGTGTGAGGATATGAGGTGTGATCATCTGTGGTTTTTTTACTTGGAGAAAGGAAGAATAAAATGGAGTTGCTCCACGTGTGAATATAGAGAAAAGATATACTAGATGGTTCAAATTTGAGATCAAAGAAACAAACAACAAAATCAAGATGTGTATAACTTTCATTGGACTTCCAGTTTCTACACAAGATTTGATAAGATCATAAGTGTATAGAACATCCTTTTTTCAATGTAATTCTACAACTACCTACCAAGCAGTTGGATTATTTGGTTTTGGATGGATATCAAATCAAGATACATTGCTCAGTTATCTACTGGTGTTTGAAGTAGATAATAAGGAAATGTCTATTAATTCAAATTTGCTGTTACAGTTACATTGGGATGTTTTGGTTTGAACCTTTCAAGTCTATGATACTTGAAGGGAATATTTGGCAACTTCTCCCAAGTAAGGGATGACGACCTTCTGCTACTAGAAGAAGACCATCCGCTCCCTCAGAGAGATCAACTCCCTTCCATTGTTCATGATGGTCTAGTCATCAGACTACGATCCATCCTTATCTTCTACGAAAATCAAGTAAGACACCTCACAAGATCAACAGCTCATCGTGCATAGGTGTCCTCTACGAATCCTGGGAATGAAGCCCTCGCAGCGTCGCCCAGCACCATGCACGATCTGGCCACTACCTGCTAGATGAAGGGTGACAGATCCTCCACGCGTCCCAAGATCCCACGGCCTTCGGAAGGCCACGTGGATGACCGAAAGGCATAAAACGCCATTCTCCCTCCGTACTCAGGTATGAACAGTACACTAAAAACACTAAATCATGCTCTCTGCATTTTTTCCGGTGCACTCTGACTAACAAAGGCATCGGAGCCTCCTAGGCTGGCCCCAAACCGATGCCACTCCGATCACCTTGTTGGCTTTTTGCAGGTCTTCCGCTCCACTGCTCACCTTGACTGCAGTCCACTGATTCCGTGAAACATCAGTTGGCGCCGTCTGTGGGAAACGAGCATATTTGCCTTTCACCGCACCGATACAAAAGGACTGCATGGTCAGGACGCGATCGATGGAAATACACACTCAAACACTCCCCTCCAGTAGCCAGTCTCCAGAGGTGGCTGCGATAGAGAAGCAAGTACGAGATCTCACTGCCAACCTTCAGGAACTCACCAGGCAAAACTAGGTCCTCAACCAGAAGCTCTTGCAACACGAGATCGAGAAGCAGAAGGAAAAGGACAAGGGAAAAAGTAAGGAAAGGGGGGATGCTGAGTCTCGACAAGAGCAACAACAAGAACAACAGCAGGAACAACAACAAGAGCAATGCCAAGAACAAGAGGGTGAGACGAAGGACGAGAATACGAGAATGACCGTTGTAGAGTCATCAGCTAAGTGGGAACAAGAACTGAAAGCAATGAGGATACGAATGGGAGAGATGAAGGACGAATTTAAAGGACGGGCAGCCAAAAATCTTGATGATCTTGTCCATACAACGGATTCACCCTTCACGAAAATGGTAATCTCCTTTCCTCTGCCATCTAAGTTCAGAATGCCTTCCTTGGAAACCTTTGACGGATCAAAAGACCCCCTCGATCATCTGGAGTCTTTCAAGACTGTGATGTGTCTTCAAGGGGTCCTAGACGAAATTATGTGTCGTGCTTTTCCCATCACCCTTAAGGGACCCGCTAGAGTATGGTTTAAAAAGATAACACCCAGCTCGGTAAGATCCTTCGCTCTACTTAGTCGTTTGTTTTTCAACCATTTCATCGGTGGACAACGATACGGATGACCTACCACACACCTCTTGAATGTCAAGCAGAAGGAAGGGGAAACCTTGCCTTGAGATCTTACCTCACCAGGTTCAATAAAAAAACGTTACTAGTTGACGGGGCAGACGACAAAGTGGTGTTAACGACATTCATCTCTGGCCTCCAACCAGGAGATTTTCTATTTTCGGTCTATAAAGATCCCCCGAGCACCATGACGGAGATGATGTATGAGGCTCAACGGCATATGAATGGGGAGGAAGCCTTTCTAGCTCGAGATCAGACCATAGGAAAGAAGAGAAAATGGGAACATCCCGACCGTCTTGTGGAGTCTCACGAGACAAGGCCCAAAGCCTAGAAGAATAGAAACAGGAGACAAGAGGATAGGAGTGGAAGGGGATTCAATGAGAGATTCAACCACTTCACTCCCCTAAACGCTCCTGTAGACCATATTTTCATGCAAATAAGGAATGGCTCAGCTTTGAAATGGCCGGGCAAGTTGTTGACGGACCTCGACAAAAGGCCGAGAGACAAGTACTGCCGTTTTCATAGGGACCACGGCCACAACACAGAGGATTGTTACGACTTGAAAAGACAGATCGAGGAACTGATTAAACAGGGAAAATTACAGAGATTCGTTGAAAGGGATCAGAGAGAAGGTCGTCCTCAGGGGACCCGTCAGCAACGACCTCCAGTGGAAATACTTCCAAGACCCCCCCCCCACTGGGAGAAATTCATGTGATAACCGGAGGAATGGCAGCAGGAGGAACCTCACGTTCCTCACGAAAAGCTTATGCACGTCAAATACACAACGTGCTGGTAACACAGAAAACGGACAAGAAGCTAAGACTGGAAGACCTTCCTATTACTTTTGCAGAGGAAGATGCCTACAAGGTCTTCCACCCTCATGACGACGCGTTGGTCGTCACTTTGGAGATTGCAGGCTACTCCACAAGACGTGTCCTGATTGACAATGGTAGCTCACCGGACATCATATACTTGACGGTCTTCCAGCAAATGAAAATTGGTAAGGATCAGCTGCGACCCATCGAAACCCCATTAGTTGGTTTTGCAGGAACCAGTGTCTATCCACTTGGTATAATCACCCTCCAAATCATAGCAGGTACCTATCCGAAACAAGCTACCAAGAAGGTCAATTTCTTAGTAGTAGATTGCCCTTCTGCCTATAACGTGATAATCGGACGCTCTACTCTAAATCGCCTTCGAGCTGTCATTTCAACATACCACCTCCTGGTCCATTTTCCAATAAAAAATGGGATAGGGGAGATGAGGGGAGATCAAGCAATGGCCAGAGAATGTTACCTAACCTCCACAAGCACAGAGCCGGTCCATCAAACATTGATCGTGGAAGAACGGCAAAACATTGCTGAGCCAACCGAAGAGCTAGAAGAGATCGTATTAATAGAAGGTAATGAAAAGAAGACGACACGGATAGGGACCTCTATGACGGAAGGGGTACGAGATTCGATAGTGCGATTCTTAAGAGAAAACGCCGATATTTTTGCATGGAGCCATGCTAACATGCCAGGCATCAACACCGAAGTAGTAGCCCATCAGCTAAATGTCAACCCTTCCATCTCTCCCGTCAAGCAGAAGAGGCGGGTCTTCGCCCCTGAGAGAAATGCAGCTATAACAGAAGAGGTAGACAAGCTACTGAAGGCAGGTTTCATAAGGGAAGTTTACTACCCGGAATGGCTTGCCAACATGGTGATGGTAAAAAAATTCACGGAAAAATGGCGAATGTGTGTCGATTTCACGGATTTAAACAAGGCTTGCCCCAAGGATAGCTATCCCCTTCCAAGAATAGATCAACTAGTGGACTCTACGGCTGGACACAAGTTACTTGGCTTTATGGATGCCTTTTCGGGCTACAATCAAATTCAAATGGCAAAAGAAGACTAAGAGAAGAGGGCTTTCATCACAAGCAGGGGGCTCTTCTGTCACAAGGTAATGCCTTTTGGCCTAAAAAAATGCTGGAGCTACCTACCAGAGGTTATTAAACAAGATGTTTCACGACCAGATAGGAAGAAATGTGGAAGTATATATGGACGACATGCTAGTGAAAAGCAAGAAGGATGGCGATCACCTTGCTGATTTAAAAGAGACCTTCCAAGCATTAAGAAGGTACAACATGAAGCTAAACCCTGCTAAGTGTGTCTTTAGAGTCTCTTCCGGTAAGTTTCTCGGCTTCATGATGTCTCAGCGCAGGATAGAAGCCAACCTGGATAAAATCAAGGCCATCTTAGAAATGAGTCCTTCGAAGACCATCAAAGAAGTTCACAGCTTGACGGGGAAGGCAGCCGCCCTAAACAGATTCGTTTCCAGATCCACGGACAAGTGTCTCCCCTTCTTCAAAATCCTAAGGAAGGCCTTCCAGTGGACGGAAGAGTGTCAACAAACTCTTGAAGAACTAAAGGTCTACTTGACTTCCCCGCCATTACTCAGCCCTTCCCAGACAGGAGAAGAATTGTATCTGTACTTGGCTGTATCCGCTTCTGCAGTTAGTTCTGCTCTGATCCTCGAAGAGGAATGCGTTCAAAAGCTCGTCTACTACACCAGTAGGGGCTTAAGAGGTGCCGAAGAAAGATACACCAACATGAAAAAATTGGCTTTTGCTCTACTGATTGCGTCAAGAAAACTTAGGCCATACTTCCAAGCCCACTAAATTATAGTTATGACTGACTATCCTATCAGGAAGGCCATGAACAAGCTAGATGCGGTTGGAAGGTTGGTACAGTGGTCCATAGAAATGAGTGAATTCGATATAGACTATCGGCCACGCACCGCAATAAAGGCCCAGGCCTTGGCCGATTTCATTGCGGAATTCACACACCCATTGAAGGAAGATGAGCAATCTGAAAAAGGCAAGGCCTGGACGGTGAATATAGATGGATCATCCACTAAGGAAATGAGTGGGGCCGGGGTCATCCTTGTTTCCCCCGAAAAAGACAAATTCGAGTATACCCTTCAGCTTCGCTTCCGTGCCACAAACAATGAAGCAGAATATGAAGCCCTTCTAGCCGGACTAAAACTATCCAAGAGTATGGGAATCAAGGCCTTGACCATCAAAAGCGATTCTCAGTTAATTGTGGGGCAAGTGAAGGGTGAGTATGAAGCTAAGGATGATAGAATGAAGAAGTACTTGATGGTTGTCAAGGATCTATTAACACATTTCGAGAAAGTAGAATTGCTTCAAATTCCGAGGGAAAAAAAATGTAGCCGCCGATCGTCTAGCCAGGTTGGCGTCATCAGGAATAGAGATAGATGGCTTCATTGAGATCCAAAGAAGACTTTCCACGGAAGAGGAAGAAATAGTAAACTCCATCACCGTCAACACAACGTGGATGTCACCCATAATCCATTATCTTAGGGAAGGGACACTTCCAGCAGATAGGGCAGAAGCACACAAGCTCAGAATAAGAGCTTCTCACTTCCGGTTGATGGGGGGCATCCTTTATAAGATGAGTTTTTCACGACCCCACCTTAGATGTTTGTCACCCAAAGAAGCGAACTATGTCATCAGGGAGGTCCATGAAGGGATTTGCGAAAACCATTTAGGGGCAAGATCTTTGGCGCATAAGCTCACAAGAGCAGGCTATTACTAGCCGTCCCTCCTACATGACGCCACCCAATATGTGAAAACTTGCGACAAGTGCCAACGCTTTGCCAACGTTCCAAGAGTACCATCGGAGGAAATCACGCCCATAACCTCACCTTGGCCCTTCGCACAATGGGGACTGTACATTATGGGTCCATTTCCGGTTGGGACAAAACAAGAAAAAATTTTAGTGGTTGCGATTGACTACTTTACTAAATGGGTAGAGGCAGAACCCTTGGCAACAATTTCAGAAAAGAATGTAAAAAGTTTCGTCTGGAAGGCCGTCATTTGTCGATTCAGGATCCCGCGAGTCCTGATTTCCGACAATGGGAAGCAATTTGATAACAGGCCCTTCAGGGAAATGTGCAGTCAGCTGAACATAAAGAACCATTATTCCTCCCCTAGGCATCCACAAGCAAATGGTCAAGTCGAAGTTACAAACCGGACCTTACTCAAGCAGATTAAAACCCGGCTTGAAGGGACAAAGAGTATGTGGGTGGAAGAGCTTCCAAGCGTGTTGTGGGCATACCGAACCACCGTCAGAACCCCAAAAAAAGAAACTCCTTTCAAGCTCACCTTCGGCACAGAGGCTGTGATCCCCGTTGAAATCGGGCTAACCACCTGGAGGACGACCTTCCACAAAGAAGAAGAGAACGAAAGGCAGCTTCGCTTGAACCTTGATCTCCTGGATGAAACAAGAGAAAAAGCAGCACAAAGAATCGCACTTTACCAAGGAAGAATGGCTAGGTACTATAACACCAAGGTAAAGCTCCGACGGTTTGAAGTCGGTGACTGGGTCTTAAGGAAGGTCACTTAAGCAACTAAGGACCCGTCACAGGGAAAGCTAGGCCCCAATTGGGAAGGCCCTTACAAGGTCATCCAATATTACCGAAGGGGCACCTATCATCTAGAAGACCGTCATGGAAAAAAGCTACCTCATCCTTGGAATGCTGAGCACTTCAAGAAGTATTACCCTTGAGGTACGTACATCAGTTACCTTTTTATGATTAAGAAGTTTGTATACTCAAACAATATCTTTTATCTATGAATAGAAGACCGTCTTCACTTAAATAATTGTTCAAGTATGTTTGCTATTGCCCGAATATTATCAATCATTATCTTGACAGGCGTCCCTAAAAAAAAAAAAAAAAACAAAAAAAAAAAA
>BKZX01028551.1:26426-42307 GCA_014362285.1 Fagus crenata
TTGTTATCATGTTAGACACCCAAGGGGTGCACTCATAGAAGAAGACCGTCAAGAACGTTCTTCTGTATATTATCAAGGTAGATACCCCAGAGGTGCACTTATCAAAGAAGATCGTCAAAAACGTTCTTCTGTATATTATTAAGTTGCTCTCATGCGACACGCTCCCCGCCAGAAGGCCGTTAACACCATAGCAAACATCGCAATATAAAAATCGACGTTTTGCTTAACAAGAATGGAAATGAATAACACGACAACTTCGGAAGAAATAACAGAAATAAATAGCATGTGAATATAGTTTGATTAAAAGTATGGGCCACACCCCTTCTACAAGGAGTAAACATGACCCTGGTCAAAAGGTTGTTCAAGCATGGGTCACACCCCTTCCACGAGGAGTAAACATGACCCTAACCAAAAGACTGTTTTAAGTACGGGTCACACCCCTTCTATCAGGAGTAAACATGACCTTTTTTAGAGAAACATTGTTTGTTTGATCAAAAGAAAAACCTCCTAGATGGGTTATACAAGGAAAAATAAAAAACTAAGATGCATCATTATCAGTTGAAGGAATAGTAGCTTCCTCATCCTTGGAAGCAGTTTGACCATCCGTAGGACCTGAAGCCGGATCACTATCTTGGTCGTCGACAGGAAGAGCAGAAGGGACATCAAGCGGAAGGGCTACCTGCTCCTTGGATTGAACATCATCCCCTTCCTCTTCTCCCTCGTTGTCCTCTTCTACAACAGTAGTTTCCTCATCATCAATGATCTTCACCAGGGCCCAATCTTGACATCTTCAAAAGCGAGAGCAACCCTCTTCCTGAAGTGCTCGAAGCCTACTACATAGTAGCGACGAGTGTCATCCTCGAACTCCTCAGAAGTCTTGAATTCATTGACGACCGTCTCCCGTACATTTAAAACCTGTTGTTGAAGGCCTACGGTTTTCCGCAGCAACTTGTCACGCTCCTTCTCCAGAGCAGACAGACGGTCGTCCTTGGCTTTGAGGTCGGTTTCTAGCTTATTCACTTGGCTCTTCAGAGTTCCCCTTTCAGCGTTAAGGACCTCCGCAGTCTCTTGATGGGCAAGGGTTTGAGCCTTGGCCTTCTTGAGATCTGCCTTGAGCTTCGCGGACTCGCGCTCTGATACACGAACCCGGTTGCCCAAAATGAACATTTGTCCTGTAGCCTGAACAAGAGGAAGAAGGTCAAAAGAAAAATTATGAAGGATATATTTAAAGAACAAAAGGAGAAGAAGATGACCTTCATTGAGTCTTGGATTGACAAGTGGAGAAGATCCAAATTCTCAACATGATCGTATACCTCCAGATTGACCTTCTCGTACATCTCTTTCACCTTATCCATGCCCTGGTTGAGCTGCTATAAATGATTGGTTGAATCTCATCAGAGGCCACCCCCTTCCCCTTTGATGCTCCAACAGGAGAATGAGGGATCTCATGATACACATGGACCTTCTCGGCAGCCTTACTTTTTGCAGCAGGAAGAGATTTTTCTTGACGACCTCCCTTCTTGGAACTGGTCCCCTTCTCCATGGGCACCTTCTTTTCAGACTTGGCTTTCTTGGAAAAAAGAACACTCGCGTCAGGAAGGTCATCCACCTTCTGTGCCGCTTCCCTTAGGCACTTACGCTCAGCCCTGGTTGTTATGCCTATGACAAAAAGAAGTATCAAGAAAATTTTGCACGAACCTTCATCTAAAAGCCTAGGAAGAAAGTCACCCACTTCGGTTGTATGCCTGGATGGCCTTCGCGACTTCAGCGCTGGGTTCAGGACCCAAAGACCACTGTGCTAAAGTAAAGGGAGACACAAGATCAAGTAATCCCACCGCCCTTTCCTTCTGAAAGTCGGTGACCAATGAAAGACGTTATTTTAAATGCTTGGATAGGGAAGGACAGTGAAAAGCTGAAAAGGAAAAAGTTTACTGGGTAAATCCTCAGAAGGCCGTCAATTGCAAATGTCAAAAACAAGTAACAAAAAGAAAAAAAGAGGTAAGTGCACCATTGGCGCTGGGAATCCCCCAGGATCGACGAAGGCCATAAAGCTCGTCTGCTGCCTCCCTAGGGGTAAACTTGAAATAATTGCCACACAGGAAGAAGAACTTCGGCTTCCAGCTCCTATTAGAATTTGGGAGACCCAAAATAATCTTCGGTGACCCCCTATGACGCATAAAACCCCAAACCCCCGGTGTGGAAGGCATGTAGGTCAGTTTGTACAAAAAGAAGAACTCATCGACAGACAAGTCGTACTCCCCTTCAGTGGCCATCCTCCAAAAAACTTGAAGACCTGTCATAATCCGCCAAGCGTTTGGATTTAATTGACTGGGGGATATACCGAGGCGATGAAGGATCTCCCTCTCGAAGGGCTTAAAGGGCAACCTCAAACCACCGGTTAGGCTATCCTCGTAGAGGGCAATATCTTCCCCGTTGGATGAGCACGCCCATTCGCCAGCATCAGGTAACCTAACCACTATATTCTCAGGAATTTGGTACCAGCTCCTCAACCTCCCAATATCCTTGTCAGTAAGCTTAGAAGGCACCCCTTCAGCTATAAAGGGCCTATTTAGGTCTCAGACCGAAATGGGTATACGAGGTTCCTGGGACAGGGAGTCTGATGAAGATGACTCAGTGGTCTCGGAAGACCGTCCCTGGCTTCCGAGATCCTCAGATCCAGATATCGGCGCCGGTGAATATTTCTCACCAGAAGATGACGATTCCGAAGAGTCATCCACGCCTAGAGCCATAAAGACTCGGAATGAGGGTCCTAAAAGCAATGCCGCACTCAACCTCGCCGCAAAAACCTACCAAAATGAAGAAAAGAGGGTAAAGGCGAAACCTTTTGCTCCCCAACCACTCAAAACACAACTACAGTGCAGAGAATAAAGTAAAAAAAGAAAAAGGAAGTTGGCTTACCGATGAAGAAGAAGTTGCCGTGAACAAGAGTCTCTGGAGGCAGTCGCCGGAGCAAGAACTTTCCCGAACTAGCAAAACCCCAAACATGTTGAAAAAGGGATAGTACAGAGAGACAAAAAATTTTTTGAAAAAAGAAGAGAGACGCTGACATAAATGGAGCAGTTCCACATTAAGGGAGACGGTTGAGCATTGGAACGTGTACCCATCCCTCAGGCGACACGTGTCCCAGTAAAATGGAAAACCGTCGCATCCCATAATGCCCACGAAGCTCAATGAAAAGAAAAAGAGGGAATAGACGAAATTACTTGCCTGACCCCAACTCTTTGTATTCCGAAGGCCGTCTGGTCAAAACGACCACGGAATAGGGGGCAACTGAAGGGAATATTTGGCAACTTCTCCCAAGTAAGGGATGATGACCTTCTACTACTAGAAGAAGACCATCCGCTCCCTCAGAGAGATCAACTCCCTTCCACTGTTCATGATGGTCTAGTCATCAGACTACGATCCATCCTTATCTTCTACGGAAATCAAGTGAGACACCTCACCAGATCAACACCTCATTGTGCACAGGTGTCCTCCGCGAATCTTGGGAATGAAGCCCTCGCAGCGTCGCCTAGCACCATGCATGATCTGGCCACTACCTGCTAGATGAAGGGTGACAGATCCTCCACGCGTCCTAAGATCCCACGGCCTCCGGAAGGTCACGTGGATGACCGAAAGGCATAAAACGCCATTCTCCCTCCGTACTCAGGTATGAACAGTACACTAAAAACACTAAATCATGCTTTCTGCATTTTTTCCGGTGCACTCTGACTAACAAAGGCATCGGAGCCTCCTAGGCCGGCCCCAAACCGATGCCACTCCGATCACCTCATTGGCTTTTTGCAGGTCTTCCTCTCCATTGCTCACCTTGACTGCAGTCCAGTGATTCCGTGAAACATCAAGATTCATTCTAATGTCTACAAAATCAGGACATCAAATGCCAAAACAGAATGATCACTTTTGGGCACAAAATAAAATAAAATATAAAGATAAAGTTGTTTCATCAACAGCTACAACTATTACCCCAACAATGATGAAGTTGTGGCCCTGTTATCCCCATTGATTCAAGTATTTGCAATAAATATTAAAAGAAATAAACAAATCAAAACCTTTGATTTTTAGCTTAGTTTTTGGCCAGCATGTCTTAAATGAGCAATTAACTTAATGGAGTATCGTTCCAGAATTTTTATAAAAAAGAAAACTTAATAAGTATTGATGTTTCACAGAATTAGTGGACTGCAGTCAAGGTGAGCAGTGGAGCGGAAGACCTGCAAAAAGCCAACGAGGTGATCGGAGTGGCACTAGTTTGGGGTCGGCCTAGGAGGCTCCGTTGCCTTTGTTAGTCAGAGTGCACCGGAAAAAATGCAGAGAGCATGATTTAGTGTTTTTAGTGTACTGTTCATACCTGAGTACGGAGGGAGAATGGCGCTTTATGCCTTTCGGTCATCCATGTGGCCTTCCGGAGGCCGTGGGATCTTGGGACGCGTGGAGGATCTGTCACCCTTCATCTGGCAGGTAGTGGCCAGATCGTGCATGGTGCTGGGCGACGTTGCGAGGGCTTCATTCCCAGGATTCGCGGAGGACACCTGTGCACAATGAGGTGTTAATCTGGTGAGGTGTCTCACTTGATTTCTGTAGAAGATAAGGATGGATCGTAGTCTGATGACCAGACCATCATGAACAGTGGAAGGGAGTTGATCTCTCTGAGGGAGCGGATGGTCTTCTTCTAGTAGCAGAAGGTCGTCATCCCATACTTAGGAGAAGTTGCCAAATATTCCCTTCAGTTGCCCCCCTATTCCGTGGTCGTTTTGACCAGACGGCTTTTGGAATACAAAGAGTTGGGGTCAGGCAAGTAATTTCGTCTATTCCCTCTTTTTCTTTTCATTGAGCTTCGTGGCCATAATGGGATGCGATGATTTTCCATTTTGCTGGGACACGTGTCGCCTGAGGGATGGGTACACGTTCCAATGCTCAACCGTCTCCCTTAATGTGGAACTGCTCCATTTATGTCAGCGTCTCTCTTCTTTTTTCGAAATTTTTTTTTTGGCTCTCTATACTATCCCTTTTCAACTTGTTTGGGGCTTTGCTAGTTTGGGAAAGTTCTTGCTCCGGCGACTGCCTCCAGAGACTCTTGTTCACGGCAACTTCTTCTTCTTCGGTAAGCCAACTTCCTTTTTCTTTTTTTACTTTATTCTTTGCACCGTAGTTGTGTTTTGAGTGGTTAGGGAGCAAAAGGTTTCGCCTTTACCCTCTTTTCTTCATTTTGATAGGTTCTTGCGGCAAGGTTGAGTGCGGCATTGCTTTTAGGACCCTAATTTCGAGTCTTTATGGCTTTAGGCGTGGATGACTCTTCGGAGTCGTCGTCTTCTGGTGAGAAATATTCACTGGCGCCGATATCTGGATCTGAGGATCTCGGAAGCCAGGGACGGTCTTCCGAGACCACTGAGTCATCTTTATCAGACTCCTTGTCCCAGGAACCTCGTATACCCATTTCGGTCCGAGACCTAAACAGGCCCTTTATAGTTGAAGGGGTGCCTTCTAAGCTTACTAACAAGGATATTGGGAGGTTGAGGAGCCGGTACCAAATTCCTGAGAATATAGTGGTTAGGTTACCTGATGCTGGTGAATGGGCGTGCTCATCAAACGGGGAAGATATTGCCCTCTACGAGGATAGCCTAACCGGTGGTTTGAGGTTGCCCTTTAAGCCCTTTGAGAGGGAGATCCTTCATCGCCTCGGTATATCCCCCAGTCAATTAAATCCAAATGCCTGGCGGATTATGACAGGCCTTCAAGTTCTTTGGAGGATGGCCACTGAAGGGGAGTACGACTTGTCTGTCGATGAGTTCTTCTTTTTGTACAAATTGACCTACATGCCTTCCACACCGGGGGTTTGGGGTTTTATGCGTCATAGGGGGTCACCGAAGCTTATTTTGGGTCTCCCAAATTCCAATAGGAGCTGGAAGCCGAAGTTCTTCTTCCTGTGTGGCAATTATTTCAAGTTTACCCTTGGGGAGGCAGCAGGCGAGCTTTATGGCCTTCGTTGATCCTGGAGGATTCCCAGCGCCAATGGTGCACTTACCGCTTGTTTTCTTTTTGTTACTTGTTTTTGACATTTGCAATTGACGGCCTTCTGAGGATTTACCCAGTAAACGTTTTCCTTTTCAGCTTTTCACCGTCCTTCCCTATCCAAGCGTTTAAAACAACGTCTTTCATTGGTCACTATCTTTCAGAAGGAAAGGGCGGTGGGATTACTTGATCTTGTGTCTCCCTTTACTTTAGCATAGTGGTCTTTGGGCCCTGAACCCAGCGCTGAGGTCGCGAAGGCCATCCAGGCATACAACCGAAGTGGGTGACTTTCTTCCTAGGCTTTTAGATGAAGGTTCGTGCAAACTTTTCTTGATACTTCTCTTTGTCACAGGCATGACAACCAGGGCTGAGCGTAAGTGCCTGAGGGAAGCGGCACAGAAGGTGGATGACCTTCCTGATGCGAGTGTTCTTTTTTCCAAGAAAGCCAAGTCTAAAAAGAAGGTGCCCATGGAGAAGGGGACCAGTTCCAAGAAAGGAGGCCGTCAAGAAAAATCCCTTCCTGCTACAAAAAGTAAGGTTGCTGAGAAGGTCCATGTGTATCATGAGATCCATCCTTCTTCTGTTGGAGCATCGAAGGGGAAGGGGGTGGCCTCTGATGAGATTCAACCAACCATTTATAGCAGCTCAACCAGGGCAATGGATAAGGTGAAAGAGATGTACGAGAAGGTCGATCTGGAGGTATACGATCATGTTGAGAATTTAGATCTTCTCCGCTTGTCAATCCAAGACTCATTGAAGGTCGTCTTCTTCTCCTTTTGTTCTTTAAATATATCCTTCATAATTTTTCTTTTGACCTTCTTCCTCTTGTTCAGGCTGCAGGACAAATGTTCATTTTGGGCAACCGGGTTCGTGTATCAGAGCGCGAGTCCGCGAAGCTCAAGGCAGATCTCGAGAAGGCCAAGGCTCAAATCCTTGCCCATCAAGAGACCGCGGAGGTCCTTAACACTGAAAGGGGAACTCTGAAGAGCCAAGTGAAGAAGCTGGAAACCAACCTCAAAGCCAAGGACGACCGTCTGTCTGCTTTGGAGAAGGAGTGTGACGAGTTGCTACGGAAAACCGTAGGCCTTCAACAACAGGTTTTAAATGTACGGGAGACGGCCATCAATGAATTCAAGACTTCTAAGGAGTTCGAGGATGACACTCGTCGCTACTATGTAGTAGGCTTTGAGCACTTCAGGAAGAGGGTTGCTCTCTCTTTTGGAGATGCTCAAGATTGGGCCCTGGTGAAGATCATTGATGATGAGGAAACTACTGTTGTGGAAGAGGACAGCGAGGGAGAAGAGGAAAGGGATGATGTTCAATCCAAGGAGCAGGTAGCCCTTCCGCTTGATGTCCCTTCTGCTCTTCCTGTCGACGACCAAGGTGGTGATCCGGCTTCAGGTCCTACGGATGGTCAAGCTGCTTCCAAGGATGAGGAAGCTACTATTCCTTCAACTGATAATGAAGCATCTTAGTTTTTTATTTTTCCTTGTATAACCCATCTAGGAGGTTTTTCTTTTGATCAAACAAACAATGTTGCTCTAACAAAGGTCATGTTTACTCCTGATAGAAGGGGTGTGACCCGTACTTAAAACAATCTTTTGGTTAGAGTCATGTTTACTCCTTGTGGAAGGGGTGTGACCCATGCTTGAACAACCTTTTGACCAGGGTCATGTTTACTCCTTGTAGAAGGGGTGTGGCCCGTACTTTTAATCAAACTATATTCACATGCTATTTATTTCTATTATTTCTTCAGAAGTTGTTGCGTTATTTCTTTCCATTCTTGTTAAGCAAAACGTCAATTTTTATATTGCGATGTTTGCTATGGTGTTAACGGCCTTCTAGCGGGGAGCGTGTCACATGAGAGCAACTTAATAATATATAGAAGAATGTTTTTTACGGTCTTCTTTGATAAGTGCACCTCTGGGGTATCTACCTTGATAATATACAGAAGAACGTTCTTGATGGTCTTCTTCTATGAGTGCACCCTTTGGGTGTCTAACATGATAACAAACAGAAGAACTTTCTTGAATGTCTTCTTCTATGAGTGCACCCCTTGGGTGTCTAACATGATAACAAACAGAAGAACTTTCTTGAAGATCTTCTTCTATGAGTGCACCCCTTAGGTGTCTAACATGATAACAAACAGAAGAACTTTCTTGAAGGTCTTCTTCTATGAGTGCACCCCTTGGGTGTCTAACATGATAATGAATAAAGGAACGGTCTTGACGGTCTTCTGTTGTAAGTGCACCTCGTGGGTGTCTAACATTTACATTACGTGGGTGTCTAACTTGTGCACCTCGTGGGTGTCTAACTTGTGCACCTCGAGGGTGTCTGACTTGTACACCTCGTGGGTGTCTGACTTATGCACCTCGTGGGTGTCTAACTCGTGCACCTCATGGGTGTCTGACTTGTGTGGAAGAGCGATTTTATTGACGGTCTTCCGCTATGAATGCACCTCTTGGGTGTTTTATTATTTTTGTAACTGATGTATATTTTTTTTTTTTTTAGGGATGCCTATCAAGATAATGATTGATAATATTTGGGCAACAGCAAACATACTTGAACAATTATTTAAGTGAAGACGGTCTTCTATTCATAGATAAAAGATATTGTTTGAGTATGCAAACTTCTTAATCATAAAAAGGTAACTGATGTACGTACCTTAAGGGTAGTACTTCTTGAGGTGCTCAGCATTCCAAGGATGAGGTAGCTTCTTTCCATGACGGTCTTCTAGATGATAGTTGCCCCTTCGGTAATATTGGATGACCTTGTAAGGGCCTACCTAATTGGGGCCTACCTTTTCCTGTGACGGATCCTTAGTTGCTTGGGTGACCTTCCTTAAGACCCAATCACCGACTTCAAACCGTCAGAGCTTTACCTTGGTGTTATAGTACCTAGCCATTCTTCCTTGGTAAAGTGCGATTCTTTGCGCTGCTTTTTCTCTTGTTTCATCCAGGAGATCAAGGTTCAAGCGAAGCTGCCCTTCGTTCTCTTCTTCTCTGTGGAAGGTCGTCCTCCAAGTGGTTAGCCTGATTTCAACGGGGATCACAACCTCTATGCCGAAGGTGAGCTTGAAGGGAGTTTCTTTTGTTGGGGTTCTGATGGTGGTTCGGTATGCCCACAGCACGCTTGGAAGCTCTTCCACCCACATACTCTTTACCCCTTCAAGCCGGGTCTTAATCTACTTGAGTAAGGTCCGGTTTGTAACTTTGACTTGACCATTTGCTTGTGGATGCCTGGGGGAGGAATAGTGGTTCTTTATGTTCAGCTAACTGCACATTTCCCTGAAGAGCCTGTTATCAAATTGCTTCCCATTGTCGAAAATCAGAACTCGCGGGATCCCGAATCGACAAATGACGGCCTTCCAGACGAAACTTTTGACATTCTTTTCTGAAATTGTTGCCAAGGGTTCTGCCTCCATCCATTTAGTAAAGTAGTCAATTGCAACCATTAAAAATTTTGCTTGTTTTGTCCCAACCGGAAATGGACCCATAATGTCCAGTCCCTATTGTGCGAAGGGACAAGGTGAGGTTATGGGCGTGATTTCCTCTGGTGGTACTCTTGGAACGTTGGCGAAGCGTTGACACTTGTCGCAAGTTTTCACATATTGGGTGGCGTCATGTAGGAGGGACGGCCAATAATAGCCTGCTCTTGTGAGCCTATGTGCCAAAGATCTTTCCTCTGAATGGTTTCCGCAAATCCCTTAATGGACCTCCCTGATGACATAGTTCGCTTTTTCGGGTGACAAACATCTAAGGTGGGGTCGTGAAAAACCCATCTTATAAAGGATGCCCCCCATCAACCGGAAGTGAGAAGCTCTTATTCTGAGCTTATGTGCTTCTGCCCTATCTGCTGGAAGTGTCCCTTCCCTGAGATAACGGATTATGGGTGACATCCACGTTGTGTTGACGGTGATGGAGTTTACTATTTCTTCCACTTCCGTGGAAGGTCGTCTTTGGATCTCAATGAAGCCATCTATCTCTATTCCTGATCACGCCAACCTGGCTAGACGATCGGCGGCTACATTGTCTTCCCTTAGAATTTGAAGCAATTCTACTTTCTCGAAATGTGTCAATAGATCCTTGACGACCGTCAAGTACTTCTTCATTCTATCCTCCTTAACTTCATACTCACCCTTCACTTGCCCTATAATTAACTGAGAATCACTTTTGATGGTCAAGGCCTTGATTCCCATACTCTTGGATAGTTTTAGTCCGGCTAGAAGGGCTTCATATTCCGCTTCATTGTTTGTGGCATGGAAGCGAAGCTGAAGGGCATACTCGAATTTGTCTTTTTCGGGGGAAACAAGGATGACCTCGGCCCCACTCATTTCCTTAGTGGATGATCCATCTATATTCACCGTCCAGGCCTTGCCTTCTTCAGATTGCTCATCTTCCTTCAACGAGTGTGTGAATTCCGCAATGAAATCGGCCAAGGCCTGGGCCTTTATTGCGGTGCGTGGCCGATAGTCTATATTGAATTCACTCATTTCTATGGACCACTATACCAACCTTCCAGCCGCATCTGGCTTGTTCATGGCCTTCCTGATAGGATAGTCAGTCATAACTATAATTGAGTGGGCTTGGAAGTATGGCCTAAGTTTTCTGAACGCAATCAGTAGAGTAAAAGCCAATTTTTTCATGTTGGTGTATCTTTCTTCAGCACCTCTTAAGGCCCTACTGGTGTAGTAGACGGGCTTTTGAATGCGTTCCTCTTCGCGGATCAGAGCGGAACTAACTGCAGAAGCGGATACAGCCAAGTACAGATACAATTCTTCTCCTGTCTGGGAAGGGTTGAGTAATGGTTGGGAAGTCAAGTAGACCGTTAGTTCTTCAAAAGCTTGTTGACACTCTTCCATCCACTGGAAGGCCTTCTTTAGGATTTTGAAGAAGGGGAGACACTTGTCCGTGGATCTGGAAACGAATCGATCTGTTTAGGGCGGCTGCCTTCCTTGTCAAGCTCTGAACTTCTTTGATGGTCTTCGGAGGACTCATTTCTAAGATGGCCTTGATTTTATCCGGTTGGCTTCTATCCTGGGCTGAGACACCATGAAGCCGAGAAACTTACCGGAAGAGACTCCAAAGACACACTTAGCAGGGTTTAGCTTCATGTTGTACCTTCTTAATGCCTGGAAGGTCTCTTTTAAATCAGCAAGGTGATCGTCATCCTTCTTGCTTTTCACTAGCATGTCGTCCACATATACTTCCACATTTCCTCTTATCTGGTCGTGAAACATCTTATTTACTAACCTCTGGTAGGTACCTCCAGCATTTTTGAGGCCAAAAGGCATTACCTTGTAACAGAAGAGCCCCCTGCTTGTGATGAAGGCCGTCTTCTCTTGGTCTTCTTCTACCATTTGAATTTGATTAGAGCCCGAAAAGGCATCCATAAAGCTAAGTAACTTGTGTCCAGCCGTAGAGTCCATTAGTTGATCTATTCTTGGAAGGGGATAGCTATCCTTGGGGCAAGCCTTGTTTAAATCCGTGAAATCGACACACATTCGCCATTTTCCTGTGGATTTTTTGACCATCACCACGTTGGCAAGCCATTCTAGGTAGTAAACTTCCCTTATGAAACCTGCCTTCTGTAGCTTGTCTACCTCTTCCATTATAGCTGTATTTCTCTCAGGGGCGAAGACCCGCCTCTTCTGCTTGACGGGAGAGATGGAAGGGTTGACATTTAGCTAATAGGCTACTACTTCGGTGCTGATGCCTGGCATGTCGGCATGACTCCATGCAAAAATATCGGCGTTTTCTCTTTAGAATCGCACTATTGAATCCTGTACCCCTTCCGTCATAGAGGTCCCTATCCGTGTCGTCTTCTTTTCACTACCTTCTATTAATACGATCTCTTCCAGCTCTTTGGTTGGCTCAGCAATGTTTTACCATTCTTCCACGATCAATGTTTGATGGACCGGCTCTGTGCTTGTGGAGGTTAGGTAACATTCTCTGGCCATTGCTTGATCTCCCCTATCTCATTTTCTGTTGGAAAACGGACCAGGAGGTGATATGTTGAAGTGACAGCTTGAAGGCGATTTAGAGTAGGGCGTCCGATTATCACGTTATAGGCAGAAGGGCAATCTACTACTAAGAAATTGACCTTCTTGGTAGCTTGTTTCGGATTGGTACCTGTTATGATTTGGAGGGTGATTATACCAAGTGGATAGACACTGGTTCCTGCAAAACCAACTAATGGGGTTTCGATGGGTCGCAGTTGATCCTTACCAATTTTCATTTGCTGGAAGGCCGTCAAGTATATGATGTCCGCTGAGCTACCATTGTCAATCAGGACACGTCTTGTGGAGTAGCCTTCAATCTCCAAAGTGACGACCAACACGTCATCATGAGGGTGGAAGACCTTGCGGGCATCTTCCTCTGCAAAAGTAATAGGAAGGTCTTCCAGTCTTAGCTTCTTGTCCGTCTTCTGTGTTACCAGCACGTTATGTATTTGACGTGCATAAGCTTTTCGTGAGGAACGTGAGGTTCCTCCTGCTGCCATTCCTCCGGTTATCACATGAATTTCTCCCAGTGGGGGGGGTCTTGGAAGTACTTCCACTGGAGGTCATTGCTGACGGGTCCCCTGAGGACGACCTTCTCTCTGACCCCTTTCAACGAATCTCTGTACTTTTCCCTGTTTAATCAGTTCCTCGATCTGTCTTTTCAAGTCGTAACAATCCTCTGTGTTGTGGTCGTGGTCCCTATGAAAACGACAATACTTGTCTCTCGGCCTTTTGTCGGGGTCCGTCAACAACTTGCCCGGCCATTTCAAAGCTGGGTCATTCCTTATTTGCATGAAAATATGGTCTACAGGAGCGTTTAGGGGAGTGAAGTGGTTGAATCTCTCATTGAATCCCCTTCCACTCCTATCCTCTTGTCTCCTGTTTCTATTCCTCTGGGCTTTGGGCCTTGTCTCGTGAGACTCCGCAGGACGGTCTGGATGTTCCCATTTTCTCTTCTTTCCTATGGTCTGATCTCGAGCTAGAAGGGCTTCCTCCCCATTTATATGCCGTTGAGCATCATACATCATCTCCGTCATGGTGCTCGGGGGATCTTTATAGACCGAGAATAGAAAATCTCCCGGTTGGAGGCTAGAGATGAATGCCGTTAACACCACTTTGTCGTCTGCCCTGTCAACTAGCAGCGTTTCTTTATTGAACCTGGTGAGGTAAGATCTCAAGGTTTCCCCTTCCTTCTACTTGACATTCAAGAGGTGTGTGGTAGGTCGTCCGTATCGTTGTCCACTGATGAAATGGTTGAAAAACAAACGACTAAATTGAGCGAAGGATCCTACTGAGCTGGGTGTTATCTTTTTAAACCATACTCCAGCGGGTCCCTTAAGGGTGGTGGGAAAAGTACGACACATAATTTCGTCTGGGACCCCTTGAAGACACATCACAGTCTTGAAAGACTCCAGATGGTCGAGGGGGTCTTTTGATCCGTCAAAGGTTTCCAAGGAAGGCATTCTGAACTTAGATGGCAGAGGAAAGGAGATTACCATTTTCGTGAAGGGTGAATCCGTTGTATGGACAAGATCATCAAGATTTTTGGCTGCCCGTCCTTTAAATTCGTCCTTCATCTCTCCCATTTGTATCCTCATTGCTTTCAGTTCTTGTTCCCACTTAGCCGATGACTCTTCAACGGTCATTCTCGTATTCTCGCCCTTCGTCTCACCCTCTTGTTCTTAGCGTTGCTCTTGTTGTTGTTCCTGCTGTTGTTCTTGCTGTTGCTCTTGCTGTTGCTCTTGTCAAGACTCAGCATCCCCCCTTTCCTTACTTTTTCCCTTGTCCTTTTCCTTCTGCTTCTCGGTCTCGTGTTGCAAGAGCTTCTAGTTGAGGACCTGGTTTTGCCAGGTGAGTTCCTGAAGGTTGGCAGTGAGATCTCGTACTTGCTTCTCCATTGCAGCCACCTCTGGAGATTGGTACTAGAGGGGAGTGTTTGAGCGTGTATTTCCATCGATCGCGTCCTAACCATGCGGTCCTTTTGTATCAGTGCGGTGAAAGGCAAATATGCGCGTTTCCCACAGACGGCGCCAACTGATGTTTCACGGAATTAGTGGACTGCAGTCAAGGTGAGCAATGGAGCGGAAGACCTGCAAAAAGCCAACGAGGTGATCGGAGTGGCACCGGTTTGGGGCCGGCCTAGGAGGCTTCGATGCCTTTGTTAGTCAGAGTGCACCGGAAAAAATGCAGAAAGCATGATTTAGTGTTTTTAGTGTACTGTTCATACCTGAGTACGGAGGGAGAATGGCGTTTTATGCCTTTCGGTCATCCACGTGGCCTTCCGGAGGCCGTGGGATCTTGGGACGCATGGAGGATCTGTCACCCTTCATCTGGCAAGTAGTGGCCAGATCGTGCAAGGTGCTGGGCGACACTGCGAGGGCTTCATTCCCAGGATTCGCGGAGGACACCTGTGCACGATGAGGTGTTGATCTGGTGAGGTGTCTCACTTGATTTCCGTAGAAGATAAGGATGGATCGTAGTCTGATGACTAGACCATCATGAACAATGGAAGGGAGTTGATCTCTCTGAGGGAGCGGATGGTCTTTTTCTAATAGCAGAAGGTCGTAATCCCTTACTTGGGAGAAGTTGCCAAATATTCCCTTCAAATCTCTATACCAAAAAAAAAAAAAAAAAAGGTTTATTATCTGTAACTATGAACAAGTCTTCTATCGCTTTGAAGACTATAGCTTTGTAACCATTTCATGTCTCACCCACTTGCATATCTTTTGTGAATAAATTAATAGGATTACCTCCAATTTCAATTTGAATATAATAGTAATTTTTCACAGATCTGTGATGCCTTCTTACTAATTTCAATTTGAGTTACTGATTTATACAAATTTAATGTTGAAAAAAATATTTTGTAATTACAAAATAGTATCACCTTGAAAATTCAACTCATTATCGGAACACCTTGTAGAGAAGAAAGTAAACAAGTTCATGAGGAAATAGTTATGCTTTTATATCCTGTACAAACAATATACTTTTCTTTAGTTGTCTTATACATAAAAGTACTGTCGATTAGAGGTCAAATAGCATTTTTTTTTCCTTAACCATTTTGTTAATTTTGCACCTGTTGTAACCAACGATTAAGTTACATGTTAATGTTCCCTCCTTGCTGAAAATACTCATACATTTACTTGATCAGTTCAAGCAATTCCATGTAATTTGGACTATGATTTTTCAGTTAAGTGTCTTATTTTCATTTTTATGTCATTCACAAACGACTTCCATTAAATTCCATTTCAAAATATCTTATCAGACTTTCTAGGCCATGGTGGTACAGGTTAGGCACCAGTTTCAAGTTGGAGGACTTGTCATACAAGGACTGTGGTTTCAATGTCAGGTTTTTGATTTTGCCTTAAATCTGCACAACCATTCCTAGGATGTTCACTGAAGAGGTTTTCACCATGTCTTACAGCCCATGATGGATCTATGCAATCATTATCTACTGTGAAACAGAAATCTTTAGCTAAGAATTTTGTAGGTTTAGCAGTTTTTAACCTCTTACAGAGCCAGGTAAAACCTTATATCCGAGTTACTCTTTTGCTCTCTGCAGTTAGACTTAAGAACTTGTTTAATACTTTTACAAAAGATGCATCAAGTGTTGTCACAGATACATATCATACGTAAATTCCAATCTTGCCCCTTCTTCTACATTTAAATACAAAATATCTGATGTAACTGAAGGGGATATTTGCTAATTTCTCCCAAGTAAAAGACGAAGACCTTCTACTGCGAAGAAGACCTTCCTTTCCTTCATCTGATCAACTCCCTTCTACCATTCACAACAGCCTAGTCACCAAGCTCAGATCCATCCTTATCTCCTACGGGAACCAAGTGAGACACCTCA
>BKZX01028554.1:0-13512 GCA_014362285.1 Fagus crenata
AAATTTTTTTTTTTCTGCCACATGGAGAAGGAGTAAAAATGTTGAGCAATTAATATAGCATAACTGGGCCCAAACCCATATGCTTAAGCTTTTGGGGAATGTGGTATCTCTATGTGTTATATTAACTCCTCAATTACAGGCTCCACATCATCATTATTCTTTAAAAATTTTTGTCAGACAAGGAATTCTTTTTACTCGGTTACAAATTAGAAATTTCAAAAGTTAGTCCCGTGATAGCTACCTTTGGTTGATTTGGAAAATTCCATAGTTTCTTATTTCCTTTTATTCAAAGATGGGATTGAGGAAGATGCTTTGACAAATATGAATTCATCCTTGAAAAAAGCATGCCAAAAGATCAACCCATGCATGATAACCATCTATATATGGATATGGATAAGAACAACTAGTTTATGTAAGAAACACAGTATCGATGATTCTGTTCCCCCCCACCCCTGAAAAAAAGAAAAGAAAAAAAAAAGAGCAATGATATCATATGCAAATTTTTATTATTCTTGTTATTTTAATATGTGACAGGCTTGCATCAATATTAGCTTGAGCAAATGTTTACCAATTAAGGTCTCTTTCTTTCCAAAAACAACTCAAGTAGTCTTGTAACTAAACTATAGAAGAAACACTTCTAATTATATTGATGATCTAGCTTTGAAATTAATAAACCAACAGCCTAGCGAGAGAAGGCGCACACATAAGGCAATATTTCATTGGTTCAGCAATGAATGATGTAATTGAAGAAAGAAAAAAAATGCTAGTCCCAACTTCTTCCTAACAAACTCCGAAAAAACTAATAAGCTGTCAAATTAAAGAACCTCAAAATTTAGAATGATCCTTAAATTCATAAACCTTTTATTATATCAATAGAAAACGTGTGTTTTAAACTTTAAATATTTAAATTATTGATTTGCTATGATGTTGCATATATCAAGATTGAAGAATCTCATCATTTTCCTTTAACTACATAGCTATTTATTAATACAATAGTTTTCTCAATCTCAAAGGGAGGGACTACCCCAAAATTATTTTTTGTCATAACTTATTATATCTTTATATATATATATATATATATATATATGAAAAGAGTGGAACCCAACTAAGCAATCCTATAAATCTAAATAGAATCCATTTTAATTAGCTTTATTGTAACACACTTGCATGGTACATGTGTATACACCGATGTGTTTAAAAATGATAGATACAGCTAGGTTGCCGGCAATTCGGCAAATCTAATCGATACTACCAGAGACTATATATGGAAAGTGAAATGAAAATGTTTAAGTGTTACGTGTCTTAATGCTACTCATCCACGAATTTATTAAATGGAAGCAAATGATCAATTGGTATCCTCCAAAACGTAATGTCTCCCTATCATATTCTAATGACCACAGACCCCAAAATGGTACACCTTGGCACATTTCAGGAACAATGGAGAAGCATGATGTGGTTGCAGAAGATAAGGTTTGTATAAAAATTGATGGGGCATTAGCATGAAGAAAATCAAATACAAAGGCTTTAAATATTTTTCAGCATCATCACAATCATCATCATGACTCATGAGAGAAGGTGATGGATATATAAAAATTGGGAATTAGCTAGGCTACCGAAATTCCGTTGTGGGGCACTATAATGTCCTCTAATGTTTTCATTTCCTCTCGTTTTTGTTGTGGTGGCAAGCAGGCATCGAGACAAACAATCAAACATGCTCAAATGTACTCCAATTACAATTCCACCTTCTGGACCCATAAAAGAGTCTTCCACACAAACAAAACCGCGTACAGAGAGTCACAGACTTGAGCCTACTAGGGTGGACCTAAACAGTAAAAAAAGACACTTCATCCAATCCAATTATAAGACTTCATCCAATCCAATTACAAGAACCCAAAGAGCAAACAGGTTGTTTACCACATATGTCAAAGCTAGCAATAAGAGAGCAATTTAACCTGTCATTGAAAGAGCAAGATAAAGTGTACTAACAGTGTGTTTAAAGCAACCACAAAATAACTGTTGAAGTGAGTGATTGACAAATTACAAAAATGATGTCCAATCGTATATGAAAATAATGTTACATTAGTCAAAATTCAAAACAAAGTGTATTAACACCATGTTTAAAACAATCACAGGATTCAAAACAAATATCACAGCTGTTGAAGTAACAGATTGTGATTAATAAATTATAAAAATGATGTCATTAGTGGTTTCATATGAAAGTAATATTGCTTTAATCAAAATTCAAAAGAAAGTGTAACAACATGTTTAAAGCAATCACAGAATTCAAAATAAATTTTATAACAGTTGAAGTGATGGATTGTGATTGACAAATTACAAAAATGATATCATTAGTCATTCCACGTGAAAGTAACATTGCTTTAATCAAAATTTTGCCTGTATTTGTTGAGGAAATAATTGAATAACAGTTTTAAGCAACTAGTGCACCATGTCGGTGTTAAGTGACATCACAGTAGTCGGTTGCTTAAGTCATCTTGGTGTAATATAGCAAGCAACCATAGTATGAACTTTGAAACATGTTACAGTAGGATGACAAAAGCATTGCACACAACCACATGTCACATTATCATTGGTCAAATCTGAATTCAAAAATTATTGCATGAACAGATACTCGGATGCTACTAGAACTTTTTAGAGTGAATATGCACTCATTGTAGCATTGATTCAGTTTATTCATTATGAAATGCTAACATGGGCCCCAAAATGCACTAAAAAGGGGCCAATGCAAAGAATCCATGCGCATGGGCGACCGGCCTGTAATTCGGCGACCGCCCCAACTAATTCAAGCCCTTGTTGTAGCATGCTCAATTTTCCATACATGGTCCTTATCAAATTCCTCAATCCCATGTAGAAAAAAGGTTAATAAAAGTGGCTGACATATCATCCTTTGGCCCTTCTAAAAAAACATATTTGCCAACTCCTTGTAGCTCCTCCCTGGAGAAGGCATATCTGTCAACCTTTCATTGTTTATTAAAAAAATGCTACCAAATGGCATCATCTTCTCCTTTCTTGCTTTCCTCCCAATCCATTCACTCCTCCACTACATCTTTTTCCTTCCCTTTTTTTTTTTTTTTTTTTTTTTCTAAATCTGGACATCCATCTTTGTGGAGGCAATAATTGTCAAGGGGGACATCCTCCATTTCAAAGCATGGTGTGGGGTACTACGACCTGTATAATAATGGGACATATCAAGACTCGAACCCACAATCTTAAACTTGTAAAGTAATGTTTCCGAACAGTTTCCAATCACTAAACCACCAACCCTTGAGGCAGGTTAAGTGTAGCATTTAGCAGCATCATGGAATCTACAAAATTGGTCCGTCACAAGAAAAATGTCCACCTTGGGAATCTTAATGATTGAGATATTGTTAGGTGATAAAAGTAGCAGCACAGCAAATACACTCGTCAGTGTGATCTCACAAGTCGGTTGACTTGTGAGTTTGGATGGACTTAAGAGATTCTGTTGGTGACTTGTGTTAGACTTGTTCATGCAGTTAACTGTAAGCTGTCTAGCACTAACCATCTAATCTGGTTTCAGAAATTTCTTTCCATGCTTTTAATTCCACGCGTTTGTCGGCGAGTGACTTTGATCTTAAAGGGACCTGATTTTTGTGCTTTATGAGCTCCAAGTCAGAGCCGTATAATGACCTTAAGGGTTGGTAGCACCAAGCGCCACGTAACACGTGCAAAATTGCTTGGCTCACAGTAATTTATCATTATTATTATTTTTAATTTGCATATCGGATACAACTTTATTCACAATTTTTATCACAACTTACCAAAAATTGTTTGGGTCACGATAAGTTTTTTCAAACCATCTTTGGACACAACTTTTTCTATAATTTTTACCACAATTTGTTGAAATTGTAACTTATATTTAGTTAACTATCAATATAACAAGATCCCACCATTAATACTTTCTCAATTTTCTACTAATCATTACACAACTTATAAAGTTGTGCGCAAGTTTGTGTTTTAAGACTTATTCAATTTTTTTTACAACTTATATATTTATTTACACACGCTAAATGTGAGTGCCTTGTAATCTTGAGGCTTGCACAACCATTGGTTTTATATGGGAGAGTCTCTCAATGAGTCGTTGTGAGGCGGGATTGGGTTGTCGGATGTGGGCCCTTCCTGAACACATGGTCTAAGGATGACGTTGTTAAAGGCAGAAGAAGGAAGAATGACTACCTGGTTATAAGTCTAGGAATCATTTTGGATCCCATATACAAAGGTACAAGTTTCAGATTAGGTTCAGAGCTAAGGTACGTTTTTCGGAAGGTGTTAGGCACACAATACCATTCATCATTATGGATTTTCTTCATTCATATTATTGGCTATTCTCAAATGGTATTTATTAAGTAAGCCCCTAAACATATAAGACACATTCACCCTAAAACCCTAAAATTTCTATCTATGAAATAAAATCAACCAAAGAAAGTGAGGAAAGCTGTAAAAGTTTGGAATTATAAATATTGCAGAAAGTAATGAAAAGACCAAAAGGCATGTGACAAATATGTTATACTTCAAAGGTAACCAACCAATATGTGAGTCATATAAACATGTGAACATTATCTAAGCAAGGGCAGAGCTAGAAAATTCATCCAGTGGGGTTATTCAACCATGGATAATTAAATCGATGAACACCCCATTTATGTTTTTTTTTTGGGAATTTGTGGCTAAGAGGTTGACAATGACTCTTTTTTTTTTTTTTTTTCATATATACTCTTCTAATTTCATCTTGTTCATTAGGATGATATGATGATATTATATATATATATATGTATATATTTTTTCGTGATCCTAGATCCATGTGAAGATTTTTTAAGTCAATATGATTTTGCTTGAAAGAATAATCATGGACACTGACACGAATTTCTTAAATTATCCATGACATTACTGGTTTTATTGGCTTAAATGGATATAAATTTAAAAGACTAATTAATCAGATACATTTATTACCTTTTGTTACAATTTGGGGCCTAAAGCGATAACTTTAAATGAGGTATTTTTTTTTTACGTTTTTGTTATAAATAGTTTTGTTTTGTTTTTTTTTTTTTTTTTTTTACAATATTGTATTATAAAGAGAGAGAACAACTTGAGGTTCATATGACTTATCTTTCGGAAGAGAACAACTTGATTTGAACGAACTTAGTCATGCATCTAATTCTCATTTAGCATGCTTTTCAAGTACGGTGACATGATCATATCATATCGAGCAAACATCGAACCATGTCATCAAAGATAATAAATAAATTAATTAAAAAAAAAATTTAATTCACTTGAATTCAGATTCGAGGTCCTAAGTCAATGACCATTCGAGCAATTAAGTTGATTCCAAGTTTCGTGCAAGTCAGGATTTATTATGACCAGAGGTGGAACCAGGAATTTAGTCTAGGGTGGGAACTTTTGATTTCAAACTTTAATAGGCATAATTTAAAAAAAAAAACAAAAAAAAAGGGGCAAAAAACCAATATACATTATTTATATAAACAAAAAATAACAAACAAGAAGTTCATTATAATCTTTTATAATTGATTTCGACGTGTTTTCAAATTTTGAAACCGTTGCATGATTACTTCATTATCAATGCTACAAAAAATGTTTTTCTCTATATATACAATCAAGTTGTCATTCATCCGACTTTCTTTTGAAGTATTTCTTCATTGCTGTTTCAAAAATATTAAAAGAAAAACAATGTTCATGAAATAAAACTAACACATCATAAAATATAAAATTTTACATTTTTTAAGTTTTTCCTTTTGTTTTTCTACACTAATAAAACTAACAAACACTCAAATAGTAACAAAACAAAAACCTAGTTTAGAAAGAAAAAAAAAAAATTAACAAAAAAAAATATTGATTTACTAAATATAAAAACAATCAATCATATTATTTTTCAGTTAATTTTTGTTGATATTATTTGGGCTTTTCTTTGTATTATTTGAGATTTTTTTATTTTTTTATTATGTTTTTTTAGGATAGATATTTTATATATATACCTAATATTTTATTATTACTATTATTATTATTATTATTATTATTATTATTATTATTATTTTAAATTTTGAGGGTGGGCACGTGCCCACCCTGGTCATGCATTGGGTCCGCCCATGATTATGACTACATTATCTCCACTTTCATTACGAAAGCAAATTAAAAGAAAATTAAAAATGTTTTGTATTTGTTTTTTGATGATTTAGAATGCATTTAGAGCATCTCTAGCACTACTTTCTATTTTATCTTCATATGTAGAGAGTTCTCCACATGTAGAGAGCCATTTTTTCAACTTCACTTCAACAAACTCTCTATTTTATCTTTATTTTTATTAAAATAATATTTTTATTATTTTATTTTAACCTTTTTTTTTTTCTCTCTCCTCATTTCTCTTTTCTTCTTCGTTTCTCCACCAAACTGCAAACTCAACATCCAAAACCCAGCAACAACCACCACTCCACCAAGTTGTAAATAGGAAACCCAACATCCAAAATCAACCAAAATCAAAATCAAAAGTCATCCAAAATAACCAAATCAAAATCAAAGTCAGCAAACAGACCACCACCGCCGAGATCGGCAAGCCCAGGCCAAGATCGGCAAACCCAAGCCCGTTTCCAACTGTTAACCACCACGCCACCACACCGAGATTGAGATCGGCGCAAACCCAAGCCCAGGCCGAGACCTACGCCACAGCTCCTCTAGGCTGAGACCCACGTCACAGCTCCTCCAGGCTGAGACCCACGCTGTCACCCCTCCAGGTCGAGACCCACGCCGTCGCCCCTCCAAGCCGAGACCCATGCCGCAGCTCCTCCAGGCCGAGACCCACCGGTTGGGTTTGATGAAAAAGGGAGCACAGAGAAAAGGAAAAAAAAAGGAATAGAGAGAAAAAAAATCGTGAAAATGAAAAAAAAAAAAAAAAACTTAAAAAGGGTCTGGTTTAAACAATTTTTTATTTGATGAAGAGTAAACAGTAGTTTTTCATTCGTGAAAAGCTACTGTAGCATTTTGGGTTTTTGAAGAGCTCTTTGAAGAGCTGCTGAAGCATGAATTTTTCATTTTAGCTTTCCACATGTGGAGATAGAGAGCCAAAAAGCTCACTATTGGAGATGCTCTTAGAGATGAAACCGTGGGTTAACAAAAACAGAGTAAAACTAAATTGCAAAGAGAAAACTAAGTGTTTGTAAAAGAGACTCTGCAGATTTATTGTATATTTCTTGATTCGAATTACAGAGGGATTACTACTATTTATACACTAGGATTACCTACAGATAAGCATTGAGCTAATCTGTTCTAATTACAAAACTGAATTAACAACTTTCTTAACTGCCAGCTTTCATCTAACTAACTAACTGATTATATCAGTGGCTAATCAGAATGTAACATCTGTTCAAGTAAACACGTGATCTCCATGTGATTAGTTCTTTTATTATTGCTTGAGCTGCTGAGTTGCTGCCGTTTTGTTCTTCTTTCTCTATAAGCTACCTGCAGCTTTGTCTAGTTTTAACACTCCCCCTCAAGATGGAGTGCACAGATTGTGCATGCCCATCTTGACTGTCAAACTAGAGAAGAGAGGAAACCCGAGGGCTTTAGTCATAATATCTGCAACTTGGTGTTTACTTGGCACATGGAGATTTCGAATAACACCTTCTTGGATCTTGTCTCTCACTAGGTGGCAGTCTATTTCTATGTGCTTTGTTCTCTCATGGAACCCAGGGTTAGCTGCTATATGGATTGCAGCTTGGCTGTCTGAGAAGAGTAAGGCTGCATCTGAGTGAGTTATTTGAAGATCAGTGAGCAAAGATCTCAACCAGAGGACCTCACATACTGCTGAAGCCATTGCCTTATATTCTGCTTCAGCTGAGGATCTGGACACAGTATTCTGTTTCTTGGATCTCCAAGACACTAAAGAGTGACCCAAGAAAACACAATAGCCTGTGGTGGATCTTCGGGTGTCTGGACATCCTGCCCAGTTAGAATCTGAAAAGGCCTTAACGTGAAGTTCTGAATTGGATGGATAGAACAAACCTTGACTAGGAGCTCCCTTAATGTATTGTAAAATGTGCTGAGCAGCTTTGTAATGAGGTTCTCGAGGATGCTCCATAAACTGGCTGAGCTTGTGTACTGCAAACACTATGTCTGGCCTTGTTAAAGTCAGATACATGAGTCTTCCAACTAACCTTCTATAAACTGTTGGATCAGGCAGCAAAGAACCTTCAAGCTTGGACAACTTCAAATTCTGGTCCATTGGGCACTTGGTTGGTTTACAACCTAACAGTCCTGCATCTTCTAAGACTTCCAGGGCATACTTCCTCTGGGAAACAGAAATGCCTTGAGTAGACCTGGCTATTTCAAGGCCTAAGAAATATCTCACTGGGCCAAGGTCTTTAAGTTTGAATTGGGCATCTAGGAACTGCTTTAACTTGGTGACTGCTGCTATGTCACTGCTGGCAATTAGTATATCATCTACATATACAAGTAAGGCAATAAAACTTGAACCATCATGCCTTGTAAACAATGAATAATCAGCTTTGGACTGTGTGAACCCATGACTGAGGAGTGTTGTTGAGAACTTAGAAAACCACTGCCTCGAAGCCTGCTTTAACCCATATAATGACTTGGTAAGTCTGCACACAAAGTTAGAAGATGTCTCCCCCTTGCTGTGAAGGCCTGGAGGTAAAGTCATATAGACTTCTTCATCTAACTCACCATGGAGGAAGGCATTGTTGACATCTAGTTGGTATAATGACCAACCCTTCACAACAGCAATGGCCAAAAGGCTTCTAACAGTGACAAACTTGGCCACAGGAGAGAAGGTTTCAAAATAATCAAAACCCTCCTTTTGATTGTACCCTTTAGCAACCAATCTTGCTTTATATCTTTCCAGAGACCCATCAGATTTAAGCTTGACCTTAAACACCCATTTACTGCCAATGGGAACTTTGCCATGAGGAAGAGGCTGTATGGTCCAGGTGTTATTAGCTTCAAGGGCTGCTAGTTCAGCTTGCATAGCCTCACACCACTTTGGATCTTGGCTAGCTTCTTGAAAAGAAGTGGGTTCTCGGATAGTGGATGCATTTAATACAAAGGAATGATAACAAGGTGCTAAATTGGAATATGAAAGAAAATTGGAAAGAGGAAAATTGGTTGAGATAGTACCTTGAGCAGCAGTGGAAGAGGGATGACTGGCAGTAGACAAAGAAGCACTGTTACAATGGAATTCTTGCAAATAGCTGGGTGCTTTATGTGGTCTAGTAGATTTTCTAATGGCTGGGACTATTGAGAGATGAGAAGGAACCATGTTTTCTGGTATAGGAACCGTGGGAGTTGACAGTGGAACAGAAACAGCAAATGCAGGCTGGGATGTATTATGCAGTGGACTATGAGAAGGACTGCTATGTAAAGAAATGCTGACTTGATCAGATAAAGCAGGACTGTTATGATCAGACAGAGATAAAGCAGAATTGTCACTGTCAAATGAAATAGGTGAGATGGCTGTAGGTGTATCTGTGATAGGATGAGGTAAAACTACAGAAGCAGTAGGTAAAGTACAAGATGTATGAAATGGAAATGAGTTTTCATAAAAGATTACATCTCGAGAGACAAAGGTTTGTCTGGTGGAAAGATTAAGAAGTCTATAGCCTTTTATGCCTTGTGGATAACCAAGCATGATACACTGGATGGACCTAGGGGCAAACTTGTGTCTATTGTGAGATAAAGTTGTAGCATAGCACAAGCAGCCAAAAACTCTGAGATAAGAGTAATTTGGTGACTTGTTAAACAACATTTCAAAGGGTGATTTATTAGCTAAAAGTGGTGTTGGGGTACGATTTATGAGATGTGTGGCAGTGAGGACACAGTAACCCCAGAATGGTAAGGGAAGATTAGCCTGAAATCTCAAAGCTCTAGCAACTGCTAACAAGTGTTGATGTTTTCTTTCTACAGTTGCATTCTGTTGTGGGGTTCCTACACAGCTTTTTTGGTGCAAAGTACCATGTTGGGCATAGAAAGAGGGCATATGAAACTCAAGTCCATTATCTGATCTTATTTTCTTAATGGTTGCTGAAAACTGAGTTTTGATGAGGGTAAAGAAAGACTGTATTAGGGAAACAGTTTCTGACTTTTGTTTCATTAAAAACACCCAAGTGCATCTTGTGAAATCATCAACAATGATAAGGAAATATTTTTGATCATCTAATGTAGGTACATGGTAAGGACCCCAGATATCACAGTGTATCAATTCAAAAGGCATAGCAGTAACATGAACAGAATTAGTAAAAGGTAATCTCTTCTGCTTGGATATATGACACACTTTACAATGCTCATTGGCAGATGGAATGACTAAGTCATTGATTACATGTTTTAACAAAGATAAACGAGAGGAAGAAGGGTGACCTAGTCTATGGTGCCATACATCAAATGTAGGTGTATTATTGACTGCAGTATGAACTTGGTTGCAGTGGTTGACACTTGCAAGAAGTACATCCCATTCCTCTTTCTACCCAAGCCAATCCTCTTCCAAGCTACCAGGTCCTGAATAAAGCAAAAATGTGAAAGGAAGAACACAACAGGAAGGAGAATTGGTCAGCTTTGATATGGAAATGAGATTAAAAGAAAAGGATGGAACCAAAGAACATCAGTGAGAAATAATGAACTTGTGACCTGAACAGTTCCAATGTGAGTAGCTAGAGCCTTTTCACCATTGGGTAAATGAATATATGTATTGATGGTTGAAATGACAGAAGAAAATTTGCTTAAAGAATGAACCATATGATCTGTGGCTCCAGTATCCAAAATCCAAGAACTATGACTAAACTGAGTCCTATTAACAGTTTGGATAGAAAAAATGGAATGTTTAGGCAGGGTAGTATGAGAATTTTGGACATTACCTGCCATGAATTGAGATATGGCTGAAGCAGCTTGGTGAGGGGTAGATGAAGAAGCATCTTGATTCTGGCATGTGATTTGGTTGGACATTTGTGGTTGTGAAGGGTTCAAAGAAGCCTGAGAAGACAGCATAGCAAGCAACTGTTGGCACTGGACTTGTGTAAAGGGCAGATGGATTTCTTCTCCAGTGGCAGAGGTCTGATTAGCAGAATGCATCTTGTTCTTGAACTTGTAACCTGGAGGGTACCCATGTAGCTTGTAACACTTGTCAACAGTATGACCAGTAATACCACAATGACTGCATAGAGGTCTTTCTTTCTTGATGAACTGGCCTCTTCCACCATAGTGATTCCTTGGTGCTTCTCCTCTGGTGAAAAGAGCCACAGAATCACCAGCTGGTGCAAGTGATGGAATATTAATGTTCCTTTGCCTTTCTTCCTGAACCACTAAAGCAAAAGCTTTGGTTATTGTTGGAAGTGGATCGGTCATCAAGATCTGTGCTCTCACATGTGTGAAGCTATCATTTAAACCCATGAGAAACTGAATAACATATTCGTGTTGCTTGTTGTCCAGAAGAACCTTCAATGCTCCACATGAACAGTCTGGAATGGATCTGAAATTATTCAGTTCATCCCAAAGACTCTTAAGTCTTGCATAGTAATTGCTCAACGAGGACTGATCTTGAGAAAGTGTGGAGATGGATTTCTGAATCTCAAAGATTCTTGGCCCGTTACCTTGAGCAAACCTTTCTTTGAGATCATCCCAAATTTCTCTGGCTGTATTGGCATAGATGACACTGGATGCTATATCCTTGGAAAGAGAGTTCAGTAACCATGAAATCACCATGGTGTTGCAACGAACCCAGGCATTATAAGCAGGCAGTGATTCATCTTTAGGTTGCTCTCTCAACCCGTTCACAAAACCAACCTTGTTTTTCGCAGTCAAAGCCATTACCATGGACCTGGACCAGGTATGGTAATTATCCCCAACTAGGGGCTGCGATACCAGAATCGCACCAGGACTGTCCCCATGGTGTAAGTAGTACTTGTTGGCAGGATCATCACTGAGATTCACAGAAGAACCTAATGGAAGTGTAGATCCAGAACTGAGAGTTTCGTTATTCGCCATGAAAGCAATGTTTATTGCTCTGATACCATAACAAAAACAGAGTAAAACTAAATTGCAAAGAGAAAACTAAGTGTTTGTAAAAGAGACTCTGCAGATTTATTGTATATTTCTTGATTCGAATTACAGAGGGATTACTACTATTTATACACTAGGATTACCTACAGATAAGCATTGAGCTAATCTGTTCTAATTACAAAACTGAATTAACAACTTTCTTAACTGCCAGCTTTCATCTAACTAACTAACTGATTATATCAGTGGCTAATCAGAATGTAACATCTGTTCAAGTAAACACGTGATCTCCATGTGATCAGTTCTTTTATTATTGCTTGAGCTGCTGAGCTGCTGCCGTTTTGTTCTTCTTTCTCTATAAGCTACCTGCAGCTTTGTCTAGTTTTAACATGGGTTATTGGCAAAGTGGTGTACACTACTAGAATGTGACGTATGCGGTCTATGTTTAAATTGTTCTTGATTATGACGTACACTGTTTTAGGAGTGGATTACACCACTCTGAGAACGTGGTACACCTCTTAGGTAAAAAACATCCATTTATGGCTAGAAATAACTAGCTTTTATCAACTAGTGGATGTTTTTACATTGTTTTAGGGTACTAGGTTTACAACTTTGAATGGTAGGGTTAACCCTGCGAGTATGAGAATGGTGAGGTTACCCACCGACTTGTCTAGGTGGACGTTCATTTCTTGTTTGACTGAGAAATGGTGGGACACCACCCACACCTTCCACATTAGTCAGACAGGCATACTATGTGTAGACAATTCATCACAAACAATTTTTTTTTTTTTTTTGATAACTTCATCACAAACAATTATAAACATATTAATTCTATACAAATTATATTCCAGAATAATATCAATTAAAGTACAAATAGCGTACAATCTAAAAGTTCTATTTTAACCCAATAAAGTTCCACCAAAATTTAGAAATATACAACTAAGAAAAATAAAATGAAATGAGAATTTTTTTAACACAATAAAGTTTCAATAAAGAATTTATCAACATAACCATTGAATTTTTTAATTACCCAAATCAATATTTGAATTCAATTACGTTGGATAAAAATCAAATTTATATATAGGCCAGGGTTAAATAGGTTTGTGTCAAAATGTGTTAACCTGCCTTGACACATATAATGAACTTTTCATTTCATATTAATTTTGGGTTAAACAGGTCAACATGTTAAACATGTCAAAGCTGGTTGACCCGTTTTGATATGAATCCATTTACACTAAATATTAACCCTAAAAAATACGTATCGTTTTCGCGGGTCATGTTAACTATTACCACCCTAAATAAGACAACTTGGAGTTTATTGTAATTTGCAAGTTTGAACTTTAATTTTATAAAGTATTATATACTTGAACCATAAATATTATATGGAGCTATATTATTTAAAACAATTTTAATAACCAAAAAGAAAACTTGAATATTTGAATTTTACTATTGGACAAATAAAATTTGAAG